>QTSX02002906.1:126428-387414 GCA_014839935.2 Entomophthora muscae | reverse complement strand
TTGAGATAAAGCAATTGTGTGATTATTAGGTTGCTCAATCCCTAAGTGGATGACTTAATGTCTTAATCCATTCAGGATCTGTAACATAAATAGTTCTGTCTTAGGGTTAGCTGGAAAATTGTGGCTTCTCAGTGCTCTAGGAAGGTAACACTAATCCCAAAACCAACAAAGAAATACTTGTTTATTTGAGGTTTTATATGTGTTTTTATTTAAATTATCCTTGTTGGTGTTGACAGCAGCTGGAAGTAAATAATTTAGGAATTTCTGCTATAGCTCTTAATAAAATTTACTTTGGATATATAATCACTTTAGATTTTTTATTTAAAGTGAATTCATCTTGTAAAAATACATGAACAATAGATTTAAATAAAAACATGTTAAAATAAAGAAAATTAGGCAAAATTTTACGCCCAATATACATTTGATTGATTACATGAGACAAAGGAAAAATGTAGATGACAGAAATTATAGTTTTAGAAAAAGAATGGCATAATTTTTGCTTTACCTTGGTGGTTAGCTTTAAATCCTTCTTTGAGTCCAGCTATTTGGATTGATTGGGAGGGTTGGGATTATATGGGCTGGGTGAAATAGAGGTTTTGGGTATGTACAGAGGAGGCTAAAATCCAGCTGGAAGCAACACTAAATTCATTATTTACCACTGTACACTGATTTTCTGTTATGAGTGGGGAAAGTGTAAAGAGGGTGTATTAACAAGGAGATTATTGGGGGCTGAGGAGCTCATTTATTGCATTCATCACATAGAATACTGACATGGAAAAATCAGAGACACAGTGCTTAGTAAAAATTACATCTTAATAATCTAAAGTCACACACTAGTTTTATAATCTGTTGAGATAAAAAAAACATCTCAGTCTAAAAAAATCAAAGTGGATTCAAATCTATTGTAATTTAATATAAACTCCTTGGTTTTCAATTTTGTTAATAGACTGTCTTAATTTACTTTATCTCAACAGGTTAAAAAACTCTGTATGTAGAGCAACAAAGTGTTGTGGATCCCTGGCTCTTACTACAATACTAAAGTTTTAAAATATAATATATGCAAGATAAAATTCTACATGGCCTTGTGGTAAATGGAGGGCAACAGTGGCAAACTCTACTTTAGGAATTAAAAAATGAGAGTTCAAAAGTGAGAATTTAAAAGTGGCCATGAGAAACACTCTTTGAATTTCAAAATTAAATTAAAACAACTTATCTGGAATTAAAAAATTATTATGGTCATATAAAATAATTTTTATTCATTCTTTTAACTAAAAAAAGTCAAGAAACATTAACTAGTTTATTTAAAAAGCCATTTTGAAAATTTAAAAGTGTCAACTTGGTCACTTTTAGATTCTCACTTTTGAATTCTCACTTTTCATTCCTACAGTTGAGTTTGCCACTGTTGCCAAATAGAGCACTAAAACCCTGCCTTTTGATTGACATCTTTTACAACTTTGCAGTCTTACATCTGGTGCTCAGTTACAATTTATAGCTAACCAATGTTTAATTATATATCTTGAACATGACTTTTAGCAAGGACAAGTATTCATAAACGCAGATATAATCAGTCAAACTATAATAAATACAGCTTTTTGTAAAAACTGGCAAAAAATGCCCCAAAATTCAGTATTTGGTTCTTTTTTACCACTCTCATTATTATGGCTCTTTTTGGGGACTGTAGTCCTGTAGGGATACGGGTATTTTATAAATATGATAAAAAATTGCATCATCAAGAGTTGATGTGAGAAGGTTTCTTAAAAAAACCACTTATTCTGAATTTATGGTGTATTTTTTGGAGTCAACCCACATATATCCATAAAATTAGATAAAAGTTGTACTGAGATGATGACAACAACATGCATTCAAACATGGAAAACCTTTTTGAATACCCAGATACCATGATACTCAAAACTTTATCTGATCTGGGTGATCCTGAGATTGTGGTTGTTTTTCAAAAGAAATACTATTATATAATATGCATATATACAGTAGTTTTAAAAGCTATGGCAACAACCAAAAATACCTCAAATTTAAACAAAATAATTTCAGATTTAAGCAAACCCCAAGTTGCACAAGATTCAGGATTCAAATAATTTAAATATTTTTGGTTAATAAATGAACTGTTAAACCAAAAACAAAATTTCACTAACCCATCATACAAAATTATATCAAACATCAAGCAGTGTAGTTCAAACCATAAACAAAATGGACTGATACAACAAGTGAGATTGATGAATGCTGTTCCAGAGTATATTATAATCCAATCAGGGTTCATATGAGGCACTAACTGAAGGACTAAAATGAAACAAAATTTGAGAAATCTAGAAGCAAGATTTTACAAACATGAAACAAAAAAGTTACACAAGATGTGTAGTATGAGCAGCCTAAAATGGAAAAATAACAGTTTAACAGCCAATCAACAGCTATCCAATTTAGGAACAGAGGCGTTTTATTACTTTTCATGGCTCCTGAATTGTGTAAAATGGTTTTGAGAACTTTCCAAATATGGACTGGTGATTACAATAAAATAAATCATAAAATTTTAAACTTCTACTTCTAGTGATTTTATCCTAGGTTTTTTACAATGATTTTTACTAGCAACATTTTTGATGGCACCAGCAATCAAGCCAGTAGCAGCCAGGCCAGCTTCAATGGAGGTGAGGCTCAGAATATGGAAGCACCTGTTTACACTCAAGCCTTTGATGCGGGTAACAAGGAAGCTGACCTGTACTTGACCCCCGACTCCTATGGCTTTGACTTGTTTGAGAGTCACATAGTGTCTAGCTCTGCCCCTGCTCCCATACCCAATCCCACACAAGCTGTCTGTCAACCAACCAATCAGAATGACAACCCTAATTTGGAACAACTTCCTGCTATCATCCAAACTTCCCCCCCTCAGCCAATCAGGATTCAGCTCCTGCAGCCCAGCGCACCAAGCGCCAAATCATCACTGCCCAAATTCTTCAGGAAATTGTGGCACTCAACCAGTGTGGCCTAACCTGGGACCAGATTGCCAGCCAATTGAAATTTACCCAAGCCGCTATCATGAGGTATTTAACAACCTGATGAAAAGGGGGAATCTGATTTGGACAGCCAAGAAGCCCAAGAAGGCCCCAGAGTCCCAGATCAATGATGCATACCCGATCATGCTTGATCTCCTACAACAAGACCCCAAGCTTCCCTTGACCCAGGTCCAGAAGCAACTTGCACACTATGGCATTTGGGTGTCTGAGTGTATGGTGCAGCTCTGGATGCACAGGAAAGTGGCGTCAGTCTGTGTGTTGACCAATTTTTGCGGCAACCAATGGGATGGTAGCAAGGATTCCCCATCCAATCCTGCCATCAAGTCCACACTGGTCTGATGCCTGAAAATTTTATCAGATGACTTCATGTTCATCTTCTATTACAAACTATCAATAGCTTTTGATGATTTTTGTGAGCAAGGAAGAGCTGCCACCCAAAAAGGGAGAAAAGAGGTCAAGAAGGGGACTTTCATTGGTTTATTTCTGGATGTTTTGGCCAAAGGTTTTGTCCAATAATAGACAAACCCAGATTTCACCAATGGTTACAAGTACAGCCACAACTTTGGTGAATTACTTGACTCCTGGGATAGCTTAAATTACAGTCACTGGGGTTTCTTGAGCCACCAAATGGAGGGTAGCTACAACGCCCTTGAGGCAATCTAGGGGTGCAGGCATCAGGCCTCAGTCTACCCTGCCGGCCACACAGTCATCCATCTGACAGATGTTGTGTTCTTTAACATTGGAGCACACTATGGGAGCGGCTCCCTTAGGCTTTTAATGATTTTTATCTTGGTGTCCTTGACCACAAGTCTCTCTTTGGTCACCAAATGGTGGCTAACTTGTTTGCTCAAATGGTCTTTCATGTGAATATGGGCAACCAATCACACAAGGATAAGCGCCTCCCATCTCGTGCCACAGCCACCTACCAGCCCATTCAGCCAATGACTGATGAGGAGTACAATGAGCTGTATATGGCGGTCATCACACGCAATCCTCCTGCCTCTACCCCTGCCACCCCCCAACTTCCACCCCTCCACTCAATCCCAGACCCCCCCAGGCCAGCACTGCCTCTAAGCCTTCCTTCCTGCATTATTATACCTAAGAGGCATCACTCTTCCCCTCCCCCATAAACTCCTTACCGCCAAATATTTTTTATTTATATTATGTTTATATTGAATTTCAATTGTTTGGGTTCTCTTTGTTTATAGTTGGTTTTATTCTTTATGTTCAGCTTATCTATATAAAATCATATATTTACTATGCCATGTATCTGGATCCAGAACACAGTTAGTTTTAGCACCTAAACACAGCCCCTTGTAAAAATATTAACAACAATTTGATGATCAGCTAAATTTAAATTAGAAAAACATAAGTTTATTGTGTTTAGATAAAGTTGTTGCTGATCCAAATTCAAAAACTTAATAAACTTTAAGCCAAGTGAGAAAGTGGTTGTTATGACATAAAGGATCCTTCAATAATTCTTTATGCCACAACAATCACTTTCTCACTTAGCTCCTGATTGGATTAAAGTTTATAATTAAGGTTTTGAATTTTGATCAGCAACAACTTTATCTAAACACAATAAATTTATAATTGTACAATTTAAATTTAGCTGATCACCAAATTATTGTTAATATTTTCACAAGGGGCTTTGTAAAGTGCCAAAAATAATATGACAATTATGGAAGTAATGACAGCACAAAGCAAACAACACATAATGAGATAAACATATACACAATGGGTAAAAAGATAGGATATTTTAGTAAATGGGAAAATAAACAAGGATAAACAAAGAGTCAATAGATTCAGAATAACACAGTGTTTATTGGGGTGAAAGCTATAAAACAAATGCAAAAGTTAGTAAAAAAACTATATGAGAGAATTGGAGAAGCTTCTGAAGGATCTTTACTTGGCAATTGCTGAGATCAAAGGATTTGACTGCAAGGTCAAAGAGAAAGTAAAGTCAGCTGTCCTTACAGGGGACAAAATTGATCAAGTGTCAGCCAAGGCATTTATGGCCAAGATGCCAGACACCCCCAAAACAACAACTGAGCTCCTTTTAAATGTCAAGAAGACCGTTTTATAAGGCCTTCAGTTCAAGTCCTTTGCCCTCTATGTGCCTTCTGTCTGGATCAATGATCCTGAGATTTATGCACATCTCAAGTCTGCAAAGCGTGCTATAGAGGAGGGTACAGAATTGTCAGTGCAACTGCCTGCGCTGAGAACGCCCAAGCCTGTCAAAGCTGCCATCAAGGAGGAAAACAAAGAAGGTAATCTAAAAAAATTAATATAACTATTTAAATTATTACACTTTTTTAGAAAATGTCAACAGTAAAATATGCCAGGTCTTGGTCCTCTTTGTCCCTGCAACATTTTACGGCAATTATGCCAATCACATGGCTAAGCAGCTGTTTCTGTCCCCCCTGTTGTTCAGGAGCTCAAAGACAAGATTCACAGGACCTTCCCAATGTCAAGGGACGCGCTAGCCAGGCTTACACACAGCAAAGGGGGCATCTGAGTGGGCAGTTACTGCCTACAAGGATGCCTAATTGGTCCGCCTGGACCCAGTATCCCTCAGTGGAGTTAACTGTGTAAACTCCATTATCTTTGTTTGGGACGTCCTGGAGATGCTCCCATTCAAGAACATACCAGAGATGGGCTAAGTACATGCGGCTAGTTGCTTCTGCTTCCCAGTAGAGCACACACTCTCCTACCTGCTGGAGAACTTTGGGTGCACAGTGTAGAAATTTGCTGTTACAGACGCAACAACCTCAAAAAATCAAAAATCCTCCTGGCATACTTTGGGCTGGTCTGGAGTGCCAACAAGACAGGGCTCTCTAAAGCCATTGAGCTTACCTTCACCAAGACAAAACACAAAAAGAATATTAGTGCTGTATACAATAAACTCTGTGACTTTACTGAAGCCTTTGCTAGACAAAGGCTTCATCTTGTTGTTATCCTTGGATATCTTTTCTTCTTTGGGATGGGTGCATCTGTAGAGGACCTGGACAGGGTCTTTCTTGGGATCAACAAGGCCAGGCTCTCCCTGGATGGGAAGAAGGTCTCCTGGGATACAACTCAGTGGATCATGTTATCCAGGACGCCCTGGTCTTGGCTGGTATTTACAGGTTTGCAGCCCCGCCTGAGAAGCTTCTACTTTACTCCCATCTCACCATACTCACTTTTACCAGCTGCTATGAATATTTCAATCAGGGTGTATCCACCGTCTACAGTGTGGCGGTGGAGGTTGTGTGCCACCTCCATTGCCAGGTGGGTACATACCAAAGAACCCATTACAGGCGCCCATAAAACTCTCATTTCCAATAAATATATTCACATTTTAGATTATTTTATTTATAATAACTTTTATTTTAGCAAACAAGTTTTGCGGAATAAATCCTGGAGAAGGACATCATATAAGCTTAAATATATTTACTTTAATAAAATTTACTTCTATTGTATACACTTTACATTTAACTTTTTTAACTTACTTTTTATATTATTTTGACAGAAGTGAAATTTTATATACTTATCATATTTAGATATTAAATATTTTTGATTGTCACCACAGAATACAATAAAATAAATTAATTTGAAATACAAAATATTAGGCATCTGCATCAGTGGTGCTGTTCTATGGGATTGCAGGCTTAGAAACTTCTAAATATAATATGATAATCCATAAATCTAAAATAGTAAATTAGAAAATATAAAAAATAGTTGGAAATGCTAAGCCTTTAATTGATTGGCTTTTTGAGGAGGCACAAAGGGATGAATGAATCAGTCTGGCCATAAAACTTGGCCACAGTTTCTGCTGGAAGGGTGTGGATCCTGGCCTGCAGCAAATCAAAGAGGTCCTTGATCCCAGCTGGTGTCCCCTCCTTGATCACTTGCTTGAGCCACCCAAAGACCTCTTCAATTGGGTTTAGGAATGGGGAATATGCTGGGAATAATAAGAGGTGCAAATTAGATGTGGCCAATTGTTGGGGGCCCACTGCAATGCAAGTATCAATTCTTGGAAATTCCTCAAGAATATCAGCCACCTTATGGAGTCCAACGTTATCCAGCACAGTGTCATTGGTGAAGCCCAGGCTTGTGCAAATCAGGTGCTCCTGGACCAATCAGAGAAATGATAGGAAGCTGCAGCTATTGTGAGATCCCAATATCATTTGGTACATCTCAATCCCTTTTGGACCAAGGAGAGCCACTATTGAATATGCTGTGGCGCGGACTGCAGCATGCCAAGCTACCCCATTATTTGAGCCTTTGGGGATATAGTCATATGCATTCTGCATAGACAAGATTAATGCTGATTTTTCAATGTATAAAACTAACTGTCCCTTTGGCTTTTAGGGCAGTGTACGCCTCTGCATATTTTTTCAAGGCCTCTATATTATCAGGGCTGTTTCTGTTGTAGGGGGATACCCCAAGTTTTTCCACAAAAATTGTAGACCCTTCACCAGATGATAATAAAAGAAAATGGAAGCCTCAACCCCAAAAGTAGAGTAGAATATTGCCTGTATATTTGCTAGTTCAAGAGGGAAGTCTTGGGTTATCTACTGGCAGATTGCCCATCTGTGCTCCTTGGTGAGCATAGTGAAAACGCGCAAGGATTTCTCCAAAGCAAGAATTTGGCCTGTATTGATATATGTGTTGAAGTTTTTGGAGGCGTACTTGGGATCCACCTCAACAAGAGCCATGACTACCTTGTAGTCACCAGATTCCAGTATAATCCTGAGAAGGATAATGCACTTGTTCCAGGAATGCGCCTGCAGGTGGTCTTGGTGGATTTGGATGAGCCAGGATCCTGATTGCTGACTGGTGCGCAAGGCATGGGCACCTTGGTATAGAACACAGCAACTTTCTTTAACACCAGTTGTCCCTCATCAGTTCTGTAGAACTCAGGCTCCTTGTCCTCTTCCTGGTTGCCGTCACTGATGTAGGGCTTGTAGCTAGTGTCAAACACAGGCTTCACCTTCTCCACCATGGCTTCTGGGACTGCTTCCTGGTGGTACACAGGGTCAAATACAAAAGAGGTAAGTTTTATCTCCTTGTTTCTAACTGTTTTAGTAGTGGTAACCTTGATGGGCTTCTTGGTTAGCTTGGGGACCCAAAGGTTGATGCTCTGCACCCTTGCATGTTAAGCTCCTTGAACTGGTTGTGTCAGTGCAACCTCACTATGTAAATTCACTGCCCCCTGGCTTTGGATAGGACAGTATTTCCTTGTCACACAAAAAAGACTGCACAAAGCCCAGCAAAACCACTAAATTCCCTCAATGATTTAGCTCACACAGTGGATGAAAGATTTGTGTTGGCATATCCTGCAGGACTCCCAGCTCTGGTTGCTCCATCTTGGGAAGAAACGCTAGTTAATTTGGACTATCTATTGGCATGGTATTGTCTGCTTTTAAAGACAATCAGGAACGCCCAATCAAATGGGCCACATTAGCAACTACAAAGTCAACTAGATCTGAAATGCTTGCATTACCTTCCAGACAATCAGAGGGAGTTGCGGAAATTATACTGGAACCCTCCAGTCCCCCTGGCCCTGGCCAGCAAAAATTCTCCTCTGCCCAATCAAATACTACATTGGAAGCCATGTGACCAAATTCTGCCAATCCCACCCCTTTTAACAAGGCCAGGGGACTTTGAGTCCCCTGCTTGTCAATTCACAATTATTAAAAGTTTTGGGTTTTAAACACTGAAATTTTAAAAATTTACTGCCTGGTTGGACCTCTGCTGGAGTTCCATTACCTAGAATTTTGAAGTGTTAGTATTTGCTTTACTGCTTACCTTACCCCCCCTGTTTCAAACTTGGGCTCTCTTCTGGAACCAATAATGTTGGCTTCAGTGTATAGTGTGTTTGGTTTTGCTTTTGCTTTGAAGATATTTACGCTCAAGTCTAAATTTTTAGTCAATTTCAATATAAATACCTACTTTATTTTGATTTTTCCTTTAAAACACTTAGATTTCAAACCCTCTTTTGCTTCTGAGCTGTTTAAAGACACCTGAGTGCAACGCCAAGTCCTCCAACCCATCTTTGCTGCTCCTCTTGTCCCCCTTTTGCCAGTGATTACCCTTGTGACCCCAAATTTTATTGCTTCCAATTCTGGAAACTACCTCAATCTCCTCCAAATTTTGTGCAGTTTTCAGCTATGATACTCCCAGCCCTAAGATTTGTTGTATTTTCCTTGGGCCCCTTTTTGCTCCTCTTGTGGTCCACCTCACCAGACCTATGGTCTAAGCTCTCTTCTTCAGCGCGTCTTGCGAGTGCGGCCCCCCTCCAGCCTCCTGAGCTTGCCTGGTAGCCTCCTCTATTCTGGGGAGGCTGTGGTGAAGAGTTTGACCTGTGACAATCTGGATTTGGAGGGAGTTGACTATGCTCCTCCCGCCCCTGTGGGCAAGAAGGTGCCAATGCCCCCTTTCCCCGGCTCAGAGAAGAGTGACTCAATACCTCTGCGGGCTTCTGTAATCCTTTTATTCACCCCCACTTGTACCCCCTGGCTGCTCACCGGGTTGACATTGATGGCAATGAATGCCTATTTCCCTTGGTTGTCTCCTGCGTCCTCCCTGTGGTTTCCTCTTTGAGCGGCTGTTCCAGTCCTTCACTGGGCAGCATCCTGGTGGTTTTTCTTGCCAGGATAGGAGCCAAACTTAGTTAGTTTAGCCCCCCTCTCTCACACACTATTGAACTTTCCTCTCCTGTCTCCTTCCTGAGTAGGCACTTGCATTACACTGACTCAATTTTTTGACCTGCGGGGGCAACTGCAACCACAGCGCACAACAGGTGCATTCTTACTCTGTTGTTGTGTTCCTTTCATTTTAAAATTTAATAAAATACTAAATAAATTTTAATTAAGTTACTCCCTAATTTTAGTTTTTGCTTTTATCTGAATATGGATATTTAATTAGAGTTTTCCCCACCCAATATCCCAATTATAGATTTTTTATTTATCAATTAGTTGTTTTTGGTTTTACAACACCCATTTTAGAATACCTGAAATAATTTCCACTTTTTCCCCAGATTTTACGTCAAAAAGAAGCACCTAACACAATATTTATAAAATTTCTGTTCCAGATCTTGTGTCTTATTTTAGATACCTTGGCATCATTCTTGATTACAATCCATTGCACACAACATTTGAGTGATTTTGTTTACATAGTGAGTTGCTATTGTGTTTCAGTTTTGGTTTGAGTTTTCATTTGCCGCGCTTGGGTGTATTTTGTCACCAATTCACCTAGTAAACATATGTACACCAAAAGTCAGCTCACACCATTTTTTGTGAATCCATGTATTACAGTTTGTATTTTGAATAGTTTTGTTTGGTGTGTGAGAAATTTGTTGCTGTGTTAACCCATTTTGTTCATCAATGCCAAAAATCCCTATTATCAGAGTGTATATTTAACATGATAGTTAGAATTTGCTTAAATCTGAAATCATTTTGTTTAAATCTGAGGTATTTTTGATTGTTGCCATAGCTTTTAAAGCTATTGTATACATAAAAACTATTACTATCTAATTAAACTAAAAAATAGAAAAATTAAAACTAAAAAGTAAATGATCAAAAGTAAAAAGTAAAAATTAGAGCAAAAAAGTAAAAAGTTAAAACTAAAAAACATAGAAGCAAGCAAGCAGACAATTTTTTCTTCCCCTTTTTCCCCTTCTTCATATTGGCCCCTTCCATGAGGGCAGTTGCAATAAGCTCAAGCTACTGCTTGATCTCAGAAGCCTTGTATTTTTGCTTTGTGCTATCCTGGATTGCCTTTGTGAAGTAGGCCAACTTGGCGGTTGGCTTGGTGGGGGACACTGTTGGCAAGATCCTGGAGCTTGGAGATGGTCTTATCATGCTCATGTTGAAGGAGGGAAAAGAACTTATTGAACTTTGGATGAAGCCCAAAGTTGGACTTGAGGTGCCTGTGGTAGGCCTCAATTGCTGAAGTTGTCTTCAGCTTGCCATTGACAGCAGCCCAGTAACTGTTCCACAAGGCCTTGGCTCTGGCCTTGCCTTGCCTCTGAATGACAACCTTTAGAATCTATTGGGGCTCAAAGTACTCCAGGAAAGGCCTGAACTCCATGTGCTTCACTATGTAGGGATCCTTTGAGAAAATCTTGAGCCCCTGCACAGTGTGCTCTGGCTTTAAAAAAGCCAAGGCACTGAATATCTCCAGCACAAATTTGCGGGTGTCCAAGGTATCTCTCCATCTCAACCAACTAAGCTTGGCATTAGCCTGCACATTGCAAGCAACAGCTTGACAGTAATAGAAGTGGCACCCCTGCACTTCCTCATCAAAAACTGCTCATATGCATTGAAATGAGCAGGCTCAAAGTCTATAATGCATATGTGCAGGCCAAGAGCTCTTAGCCTTATCTTTTCCTCTGCATCCAGAGTGGCCTGGTCCTTATCAGCATCAGGAGGGTTGACATTGGTGTATGTGGGGTCCTCTTGGGGTTGTCAATGGGGGAAAAGAGGGAAATCTTGTAGCAGAAGGTAGAAAAGGCATGAGTGCAAATAGCCTCAGTGGCCCCAGGAAGAAGGAAGAAAGTGAATGGAATCACCTGGATGTCAATCTGGGCATTAATCATTTAGAGCTGGTAAAACATCTGGGGGCAGGTGGCAAAGGTACTGTCAACTAGCCAGGTTAACGCCCTTTTCAACTCCATCAGGTTCTGCTGAGTTGAGTAGCAGATGATATGGTTCTTGAACCCTGGGCTGTCATTGTGAAGGAGTAAGTGCTCCTCACTTGGGAACTTCTTGAGCTTGTGAGTGAGTGTAAGCTCAGAGAGAAGATCAGAGGCCTTGGGGGAAGGGGGATTGGCTGTGATTTGTTTATTGCTTATGAACTTTACTAACTGCTCTTGAGTTGGCACCAACTTGAGATTGTTGGGCTTTAAGTGCTGCAAGGCCTTGATGGCCAGATTAAAGGCTTGGAGGTGGGAATGACTTGAACAAGGTATCACTTTATCATCCTTGTGATAAGGTGATTGAAGGGCTCACATGTGTGTTCCTCCTTCTCAGCATTCATCCTTTCCTAGCCTTTGGTGTTCAGGTGGGCCTCACAAGACTTATCCTTGCAAACAAAGTACTTGCTTTTAGACTGCTGCTTTTGATTATTACAATTAAATATTTAATTATCAGCAACGTACCCAGGGCCACCCTTCACCAACATGATGGAAAATAACTAGGCAAGCGCTTTGGGACTTTGAAATCCCCATCCACTTTTCAGATATTGTGGATGACCAGTGGTTCCCAAGCCACATGGCCAGTGGCCTTGAACTTCTTTGTGTAGTCCTCTGGCTCCTCCTGATAGTCAGAAGAAGGGAGGGGGAAGAGCCATTGGGGGAGGATGGGAGGGGTTTCTTGAGGCCTGCTTAGAGGCCTCCTTATCCTTGCCAGAAGAAGAGGTAGGCTCCTTGTTAGTCTTTTCCTTATTAGTGTGGTGCTCCTTTGTGGGCTCAGAGTCAGCCTCTGACCAATAGAAGGAGTGATCAGTTAGATAATCATCACTTTTATTAGGTAAGGACTTGTTGGGGGAGATGAGGGTGGAGGGGGATGGGGTTGGAAGAGATGGGGTTAGGGGAGGAGGAGTCTTGGCCTTGGCAGACTTTTTGGTGCACTTGGTGGTGATGGTAGCAGGAACCTTGTAGCCCTTTGCAGGCTTGGCACTTGATAGGCTTGGTAGTTTTGTTAGATCTTGGCTAAAAGAAAGTTTAGTATTGTAAATAAAACAATTAAAAAATATATTAAATAAAGGAGGTAAAGCAAAACAAAATATAAGTAAAAAATATACAAAGAAAGTCTTATTTATCAAGAAAAAAACATAATAAAGTAAATAGAAGTAAAATAGAAACTCAAAGTATAGATCTAAAGTGTTAAAACAGAAAATAAGTGATATTTGATGAAGCATCAAAGATGATAGGTTCAGCATAACATCTTAGGGCTAAATAAATGAAAAATTATATTTAAAAATGAAATAAAATATATAAACATTATATGGGAAGTAGTAGGGAGAGTAGTAGATTATAATTGCAAAAAAAGTTATCATGTGGAATTTTTTATTGGGGATTAAACATTCAAAATTTAGTAAAGTGTCAAGTTTGGCACTGTCAATCAGCTGAAAAGCCCCTAATTCTCACTTTCAAGTGAAAAAAAGCAGAGTTCTCACTGTTGACTTTCCCAGAGTTGACCAAAAAAATAAGTCACTATCTTTTTTTACATATCAATCTTGCTTAATTTAAAAACGGGTTTGAAAGTTAACCCAAAAGCAAGGCAGTTTTATATGTGCAAAAAAATTAAAAAAACATATACAGTAGTTTTCTAACCTGTTGAGATAAACAAAAAATCTCAGTCAAAAAACAAATACAACTCAGTCTAAAAACAAAATCAAACATTAAGGAATTTATATTAAATTACAATAGATTTGGATCTACTTTGATTTCACTTTTAGACTGAGCTGTATTTGTTTTTAGACTGAGATTTTTTATTTATCTCAATATGTTTGAAAACTAATGTATTAAAAAAGTAAATGAGTGAAAATATGTTAATTAAATGTAAGAGTATACAAGGAGGAGCTGTAAGTGGGTTTTTTTACCATAGTGCGTGTTAAAACGTTAAGAAGCTCTCTTCACTAGTCACCCTGATAAGGTGTCAACTTGGTAGATGTTGACCAGCACCCCATAGTGCAACACTTATTAATTTAGCCTTGATTCTGAGCCTTTTATTAGTTAAATCCAAAATCAATCATGTGACAAGTGGATAGTGTTGGACAGAGGGGAGGTCAAGTTTCTGTTTTTTAAATTGCATAGGAAATCTATTAATAAATCAGTCTTAATTTATGTGACATTAATTGATCTAGCAACCCAAAATAGACATATTGTAAAAAAAGTGGGGTAGTCAATTAATGTATATACCACTAGATCCAGCATAGTGGTGCTTGGGAGCTTGTCTGACAACTATGGGTACCAATAATAAATATATAATAGCAAATAATAAAATTTATAAACAGTAGTTTTAAAAGCTATGGCAACAAGCAAAAATTCTTCAGATTTAAACAAAATCCAACTCTCAGGTTAAAATATACACTCTGTTAACAGGGTTTATTGGCGTGAATGGGCAAAATGGGTCAACACAGCAACAAAGTACTCATGCGCAAAGCAAAACCATTCAAAATATAATCTGAAATACATTGATTCATAAACAAAATGGTGTGAGTTGACTTTTGGTGTAAATATGTTTACTATGTGAATTGGTGACAAAATACACCCAAGCGTGGTGTGTCAAAACTCAATCCAAAAACAAAACACAATAGCAACTCACTATGTAAACAAAATCACTCACACAATGTGTGTAATGGATTGTAATCATTAATGATACCAAGGTATCTAAAATAAGACACAAGATCTGAAACATAAATTTTAAAATATTGTGTTGGGTGTTTGAATTTGGCAGTAAAATCTAGGAAAATGGGTGGATTTTTTGAGTATTCTAAAATGGGCGTTGTAAAACCAAAAACAACTAACTAAGAAATAAAAAATCTATAATTGGGATATTGGGTGGGAAAAATATTATTTGAATATCCATAAACAGATAAAAGCAAAAATTAAAATAGGGAGTAACTTAATTAAGTTTTATTTAATATTTTATTAAATTTTAAAATGGAAGAAACACAGCAACAGACTACCATTGCACCTGTTGTGCGCCGCGGTCGCGGTTGCCCCGCGGGTCAAAGAATAGACTTAGTACAACACAAGTGCCTACTCAGGAGGGAGGTGGGAGAGGAGAGTTCCATAGTGACGCTGCACTGACACAGTCAGTTCAAGGAGCACAAGCTGCTAGGGTGCAGAGCATAAACCCTTGGGTCCCAAAGCTGATCTGGAAGCCAACCAAGGTCACCACTACAAAGAAAGTTAGAAACAAAGGAGGTAGAACTTACTTTGTATGTGTTTGATGTTGTGTACCGGCAAGAGTCGGTCCCATCAGCCATGCTGGAGAAGGTGAAGCCTGTACTTGATACTAGCTACAAGCCCTACGTCAGTGATGGTAACCAGGAGGATGACAAGGAGCCCCAGATCTATCAAATCAATGAGGGACAGCTGGTGCTAAAGAAAGTTGCTGCGTTTTACACCAAGGTGCCCATGCCCTGTGTTGTGCCCAATCCCAATGAGTTGACCCCTACTTCCAAAAAGCCCGCCCAGAAGCGCATCCCTGACATTAAACACATTATCCTGCTTAAGCTAATGCAGGAATTGGGTGACTACAAGGTGGCCGCAACCATTGTTAAAGTGGATCCCAAATACGCCAGCAAGACCTTCCATAAATTCATTAATACTGGTTGTATCCTTGCCGCAGAGAAATCCTTGTGTGTGTCAACCATGCTCACCAAGGAGCACAAATGGGCAATCTGCCAGTGGATCACCCGGGACTGCCATCTTGAACTGGCAAATATACAGGCCATGATCAATTCCACTTTTGGGATTGAGGCCTCAATTTCCTTTTACTACCATTTGGTGAAGGGAATGCAATTTTCTTGGAAAAAGCTTGGGGTATCCCCCTACAACAGAAACAGCCCAGCCAACATTGACTTCCAGAAAAATTGCGCAGAGGCGTACACTGCCCTCAAAGTCAAGGGGACAGTGAAATTCTATTATATCAACAAGTCAGCATTTGCCTTGTCAATGCACAATGAGTATGGGTATGTCCCCAGAGGCTCCAATGATGGGATGGCTTGGCGTGCTGCAGTCTGTGCCACAGCATACTCAATGGTGGCTCTCCTTGATCCAAAGGGGGTTGAGCTTTATCAAATGATATTGGGTTCTCACAACAGCTGTACCTTTTTGTTATTCCTCTGATTGGTCCAGGAGCACCTGAGGCGCACAAGCCCTGGCTTCACCAATGTCATTGTGTTGAACAATGTTGGTCTCCACAAAGTGGCTGACATTCTTGAAGAATTTCCATCAATTGACACCAGCATTGCTGTGGGCCCCCAGCAATTGGCCACAGCAAATATGCGCCTTCTCTTCCTCTCTGCCTATTTGCCCTTCCTAAATCCTATTGAGGAAGTCTTTGGGTGGCTCAAGCAAGTTGTCAAGCAAGAAACCCCAACAGGGACCAAGGACCTGTTTGATTTGCTACAGGCCGGGATCCATACCCTCCCAGCTGAGACCGTGGCCAAATTCTATGGCCACACTGATTTGTTCTTCCCTGTGTGCCTAGCCAAACAGCCAATTAATTAAAGGATTAGTGTGTCCAACTTTTTTTATATTCTCTAATTTATTATTCAATATTTATTAATTATCATTTTATATTTAGATGTTTCTACGCCCACAATCACATTCAGAAGATCCATCAATAGATGTAAGTAATTTATTTATTTTATTGTATATTTTTTTATGCCATCTGAGGTAATCCCAAACGCTCAATACTGGATTACATCAATATATTTAAATCACTTTGGTCAAATAAATAAAAAAAGTTTTAAAAAAGTTAAACGTAAAATGTACAAGTTAGAATTTATTTTATTAACATATAATTTTATGCTTTTATGAAACCTGATTATGCAATATATTTTGCAAAACTGGTTTGCTGAAATAAAAATTATAAAAATCAATTATAATTAGAATACTATAAATTGTAATAAAATTTATTGGAATCATATTTTTATTGTTTGTGCCTATAATGAGTTCTTTGGTATGTACCCACCCTGCAATGGAGGTGGCACACAACCTCCACTGCCACACCATGAACAGTGAATACACCCTCATTAAAATACTCCCTCTTGCTGGTGAAAGGCAGTAGGGTCAGGTGGGAGTGAAGCAGCAGATTTTCAGGCGGGACTACAAACCCGTATATCCCAGCCAGGACCAGGGCCTCCTGGATCACATGATCAACTGAGTTGTATCCAGGGGGGACTTTTTTCCCATTGAGAGCAAGTTGGGCCTTGTCAATCCCCATAAGGACCCTGTCCAGGTCCTCCACGCTGGCGCTCATTCCAAAGTAAAACAGGAGCCCCAGGTAAACCACCAAGTGAAGCCTTTTCCCAGCAAAGGCTTCCGTAAACTCACACAGCTTATTGTATACTGTGCTTATTTTTTTTCTCATGTTTTGTTTTGCGGAAGGTAAGATCCATAGCTTCTAGAACCCCCATCTCGTCCGCACTCCAGGCCAGCCCAAAGTCCGCCAGGAGGATTTTAGTCTTCTTCACAGCTGTTGCATCTGAAACAGCCAGTTTTTCTACCGCGCTCCTGAAGTTCTCCAATAGGTAAGACCGGATGTGCTCCAACAGGAAGCATAAGTGAGAAGCTGCATGAGCCTGGCCTATCTCTGGTACATTCTTGAATGGGAGCGTCACCAGGACGTCCCAAACAAGCTCAATGTAGCTTACACAGCAAACTCCACTGAGGGATACCAGATCCAGGTGGACTAGTTGGGCATCCTTGTAGGCAGTAACTGCCCACTTGGATGCCCCTTCAACATGTGTCAGCCCAGCTAGCGCGTCCCTTGTCATTGGGAAGGACCCGTGAATTCTGTCTTCAAGCTCCCGCACAACAGGGGGGGACAGATACAATTGCTTGGCCACGTGAGTGGCATAATTAGCATAAAAGGTGGCTGGGACAAAAGGGACCAGGACCTGGCGGAGTTTGCCGTCTACATTTTCTAAGAAAAAAGGTAAGTATTTTGAAAATTTATTAATTTTATTTTTTAGGTTTCCTTCTTGTATTTCTTCTGTGCCAGCGGCTTCAGCTGGCTTGGCCATTCTTGGTGCAAGCAGTTGTGCAGGCGTCTCAGTGTTCTCCTTGCGGGCCCTCTTGGCGGGTTTGAGATGTGCATACATTTCAGGGTCATCAACCCAGACGGACGGCGCAGAAAGATTGTAGGCCTTGAACTGGAGCCCCTTGACCACTGTTTTCTGGATATTAAGTAAGTGCTCAATTGTTGTTTCTGATGTGTCAGGCATTTTGGTCATTAATGCCTTGGATGTCACCCTGTCAAGTTTCTTGCCTTCAAGGACAGCAGACTTCACCTTTGCTTTGACCTTGCGGTCAATGTCTTTGATTTTGGCAATTGCCAAGTCAAGGTCCTTTAGAAGCTTTTTGAGTTCTCTCATTTGATTTTTTTACTAACCTTTCCATATTTTTTTATAGCTTTTTCCTCAATAAATTCTGTATTATTTTGATACTGTTGCCTCTTTGTTTATTCCTTTTTGTTTTCCTATTTACTACATTATCCCATCTTTTTACCCATTGTGTATATGTTTTACACTCATCTCAATATGTGTTGTTTGCTTTGTGTTGGCATTGTTTCCTTGATTACCATATTATTTTTGGCGCTTGACATAGCCCCTTGTGAAAATATTAACAACAATTTGGTGATCAGCTAAATTTGAATTAGAAAATTATAGTGTTAACTGTTTTTAGATAAAGTTGTTACTGATTCAAATTCAAAACCTTAATGATATACTTTAAACCAATCAGGAGCCAAGTGATAAAGGGATTGTTGTGACATAAAGGGTCATTCAATAATTCTTTGATGCATGTGCGCTAATTAATATGATTGGCTGGATGTTTTGCCATTGTACGCCATTGCTGCTGTGACAGGTTGTTGGTGGACTAGTGCCCAATCAGCTGCTGGGTTAGCACTAGTCCACCAACAACTTGCCACAGCGGCAATGGCGTACAATGGCAAAACATCCAGCCAATCATATTAATTAGTGCACATGCATCAAAGAATTATTGAATGACCCTTTATGTCACAACAATCACTTTATCACTTGGCTTTTGATTGGCTTAAAGTTTATCATTAAGGTTTTGAATTTGGATCAGTAACAACTTTATCTAAAAACAGTTAACACTATAATTTTCTAATTCAAATTTAGCTGATCACCAAATTGTTGTTAATATTTTCACACAGGGCTATGTTTGGGTACTAAAAATAACTGTGTTCAGGATCTAGATACACAACATAGTAAATATGTGATTTTATAGAAATAAGCTGAACATAAAGAATATAGCCAACTATAAACAAAGAGAACACAAACAATGAAATTCAAAATAAAGATAATATAAATAGAAATTTTCTGGGGCCAGGGGTTTATTGAGGCATAGAAGAGTGATGCCTAGTAAGCAGAATGGCGCAGGAAGGAAGACATAGAGGCGGTGCTGGCCTGGGGGGTCTGGGATTGGATGGGTTGGGTTTGCGGGAGGTGTTGGTGGCGGGGGTGGAGGCAGGAGGATTGTGTGTGATGGCCGCCATATACCGCTCATTGTACTCCTCATCAGTCATTGGCTGGATGAGCTGGTAGGTGGCAGTGGCACAGGGTGGGAGGTGCTTATCCTTGCGTGATTGATTGCCCATGTTCACATGGAAAATCATTTGCGCAAACAAGTCAGCCACCATCTGATGACTAAAGAGAAAATTGTGATCAAGGACCCCAAGATAGAGGTTGTTGAAAGCCTGAGAGCGGCGCTCCTGTAGTGTATCTCCAATGTTGAAGAAGACAACATCATCCAGATGCATGTCTGCATGGCTGGTGGGGTAGACTGAGGCCTGGTGCCCGCGTCCCTGGATGGCCTTGATGGCGGTGGAGCTTCCCTCCATCTGGTGGCTCAAGAAAACCCGGTATTTGGAATTCAAGCCATCCCAGGAGTCAAGAAATCCACCAAGGATGTGGCGGTATGAGTACCTATTGATGAAATCAGGGTTTGTCTAATAGTAGACAAAACCCTTGGCTGAAACAGCCAGAAATGCACCAATGAAAGTCCCCTTCTTGACCTTCTTTCTTCCATTTTGGTGGTAGCTTTTCCTTGCTCACCAAAATTGTCAAATGCAATTGATAACTTGTAGTACAAGACAAACATGATGTCATCTGTTAGACTTGACAAGCATCTGACCAGGGTTGATTTGATTGCAGTGTCATATGGGGAATCCTCAGCGCCATCCCATTGGTTGCTGGCAAAATTGGTAAGAACCCATATTGAAGCCACCTTCCCATACATCCAGAGCTGCACCATGCGCTCAGACACTCAAATGCATGGTGTGCAAGTTGCTTCCGGACCTGGGTCAAGGGAAGCTTGGGGTCCTGCTGGAGGAGGTCAAGCATTATTGGGTAGGCCTCGGTTATCTGGGACTCTGTGGCCTTCTTTGCCTTCTTGGCCATCCCAATCAGATTTCCTTTATTCATTAGGTTGTTGAACTCCTGCATTATAGTGGCTCGGGTAAATTGCAACTGGGCGGCAATCTGGTCCCATGAAAGACCCTGTAGGTTTAGTGCCACAATTTCCTGAAGAATTTGGGCAGTGATTATTCTGTGTTTGGGGCGCTGGGCGGCGGGAGCTGAAGCCTGATTGGCTGAGGGGGGAAGGTTGGGCGGTGGCGGGAAGTTGTTCTGGATTGAGGTTGCCATCCTGATTGGTTGGTTGACAGGCAGATTGTGCAGGGGTGGGTGTGGGAGCAAGGGCAGAGCTAGATGCTAAGTGACTCTCAAACAAGTCAAAGCCATATGGGCCGGGGGACAGTAACAGATCAGCTTCCTTGTTACCTGCCTCAAAGGCTTGGGTGTAAATGGGTGCCTCCACATTCTGAGCCTTGCCTTCATTGCAGCTGGCTTGGCTCCTGGCGCGGTTGAAGATGTTGCTATTGAAAACCATTGTAAAAAAACTAGGATGAAATCACTAAAAGTAGAAATTTTAAAATCTAATGAATTATTTTTATTGTAATCTCAAGTCCATATTTGGAAAGTTCTCAAAACCATTCCATACAAATCTGGAGCCATGAAAATGGATAAAATGCCTCTTTTCCTAAATTGGATAGCTGTTAATTGGCTGTTAACTGTTATTTTTCTATTTTAGGCTGCTCATACTACACATCCTGTGTGTGTTCATTTTGTTTTGTGCTTGTGTAATCTTGCTTCTAGATTTCTCAAGTTTTGTTTCACTTTAGTCCTTTTGTCTGTGCCTCATATGAGTCCTGATTGGATTATAATATACTCCGGAATAGCATCCATCCATTTCACTTGTTGTATCAGTTCATTTTGTTTATGGTTTGAACTACACTGCTTGATGTTTGATATAATTTTGTATGATGGGTTAGTGAAATTTTGTTTTTGGTTTGACAGTTCATTTATTAACCAAAGATATTTAAATTAATTTAATCTGGAATCTTGCGCAACTTGGATTTTGTTTAAATCTGAAGAATTTTTGCTTGTTGCCATATCTTTTAAAACTACTGTAAGCACAGATGTGTTTTTATTAATAAATTTAGTTTCTGGCTTAAAATGTGTTGATCACAGGTGGTTTTAATATTTATAGTAAATTTACATATAAATGACCCCTTAAATTGGTCTTTGAACTAACAGAATTATTAAAAAGAGTCAACACCCAGTGTTTTCAATCTCAACTTTTGATTTTTTACCCCTGAATCACTAGTAAAAAATTAGGTTAAATTGTTTGAGCTAAAAATACTAATAGATTTACATATGCGGTAGTTGACTTCACCACAGTTGCTGTTAATATACTGTATTAGGAAGCCACAGATCCAGCAGGGGATGACACTGTGGCAGGTTTAGTATAAGATTTTGGGCTGAAAATCTCTTAAATAATGGATCATTATGTTTAGTTGGCATTGCTCCTAATTTGAAGATAATGCCTGTAGTTTGACATTGCCCAAAGGACCCTCTAAACTGTTAGGTATGTTATGGGGCTTCTCTTTGAGCGCCCCCTGTGTATTGTGAGATATGTTAGTGGGTGGGGAGTAATCTTGGTTGCAACAGAATTTCTTAGGGTGGGTGTGTGGTGATCCACATGTGTGCTGTTTTGCAGGCAAGGGTTGATTTGGCTTCAAATAAAGACAATATGCTGAAGAGTGACTATGTGTGGTTAGCTGGCAACGCTGTAAACTAGTAGGTAGCATAGGGCTGCTAGGGGTAAGTAAGGGGAGCCTAGTAGGTAACCTGGTCTACTAGGGTAATTGAGGTAAGCCTAGTAGGTAACATGGTCTACTAGGGTAAGTAAGGCCTGGCTGGTAGGTAACAAAGGACTACCAGAGGCAGATGTTGCCTCCACCCAGCAGAAGATGTTGGCTGCTTTGGGCTATAGTGCTTCACCTAGCAGGGAACCATGGCTGCGGGAGGGTGAAGACTGAAATAGCAAGCAGGGAACTTTGTCTGTCTGGAGGGAGTAGGTTTGGACCCCTGGCGGGTAACGCAGGCTGTCAGGGAGGGGAAGAGCTCTGAGGGCTCAACTCACCCTGATACGCTTACGGGAGGTCTGTGAGCAAGCACCCTACCTAACGGACTGACAGGGTGTCCTTTTTTATGCCCCTATGGGAGCTTTAGGAAAACCCCAAGGTGAGCATTGGAGGGTATAGATTTGCTCAGAGGTGTCACCAAGGTGGCTTACTTGGGGAAGCAAGCTGCAGAACTTGGTGTGATCAGGCCTCTGGGAAGTAGAGCTGATTATTCTGCAACTGAAAGCCCAGACTTCATCATCTGGGTGAGTAAAGACAGTGCATAGACATAGATTTATGGTTGAATGGCCTAAGTGGATTGCAACTTGTGAGGGCCCAGCCAAACGCCAGTTAAATGTAGACTCATGCTTGGGTCTACGAGTTCTGGTAATGGGGGCTGAGATAAAGAACCAAGGTGGTTCACGGAATTAGCAGAGAAAACTAGCAAGAGGGACTGTTTGGTCAAAGTGAAGGCTAGTTGATGAACTGTTAATTCATATTAAATGGAATGGACCAATATGGTTCAGTGTGTTGAAGGAACAAAGGAGGTTCCTAGTGAGGATTTGGTGAGGAACTGGTTAAGGATCAGCAGAAGGACAAGAAGATTATGATGCAGGACTAGCTAATCATAATTCAGGATGGCCAAAGGACCAGAAGTTGGTGCTGAAGAACTGAAGAGCTGAGAGGATGAACTAGCTGGACTGGATGCAGAGGCTGGAAGAGCTGGTTTAGTGAATTTTGAGAGGAAATTTGGATATAAAGAAGCAGTTAAAGAATGATTAAATACTTCCTGATTATGATTAAAAAGGATTAAGAATCATATAAGTAAAAAGAAAGAGAAGAAAAAATAACCTATAGTTTGTTAGAACTATATGTTATTTTTAGGAAAGGGATTAAAGAGGAAATGGACCAGAAAGAAGCTGAAAGAAGAACAGAGAAACTGTGAGGGCAAAAGAGCAAATTTTGCCAAGAATAACTAGGAAAGGCAAAAGGACAAGCAACAGGCAGGTTTGAAGGTGCAAAACGTTGAAAGAAACACGGAGAAACACGGAGAAACATTGAAAAATTGAAGGGTCAAAAATTGCCTAAGTAAAACATATGTGGAAGCGCTCAAGATTTGCCAGGGAAACGTGACAGGAATTACAGCTAAACTGTTTGAAACGTGGAGCAGTTGTTTACCTGGAGCAAGACAGCTTTGGGTTCAAACCAGGGTCAGGGACGGGACATCCGGGTAAACTGTTTTGGCAAAACCATTGAAGCAAGGCGTTTGATTGGCTGCAAACCAGAGCCTACTTAATCAGTTTTTTAAGGGCTTTAACTTAAGAGTTAAAAAAAATGAGGAGCAGAAGCAGAAAATTCAGGGCTTTCATTGTTTGAAGTAATTTTAAAGGTTTATTATATTATAGAAGAAGAAAAACAGGATAGTTTAAGCTTTTAAGAACCAGAGTTCTAAGAGAGGTTTTTGGTCTGAAACAAGGGGCTATAAAAGGGAGAGCTATCTGAGACTCTTCAGGGACTGGATCAAGTAGATTACAAAGGCCACCAAAGCTACAGAAGGAGCAGAAGACCAAGGATAGGAAGCCAGAGCTGGGTCAGACTGCAGAAGATTAAGATTAAGATTAAGATTAAGACAATGGAGCCCACAACTAAAGTGCAGGAGCCCAAGACCAAGGAGTAGGAGTCAAAGACCAAGTACAAGGAGTCCAAGATATTGTTAAAGGACTCCAAGTATTAGGCACAAACCCTTTCTTATTCCCTACCCCAAGGCTATATTTCAGAAGGTTTCTAAGGGGATCTTTCTTATGACCGTGAATAAAAAGCCTACTACAACCCCTGCCCAAATTTCTGTGATAAAAGAATATAAGTCTCATGAGTTAATTGCCCCATATTTTCTATCCTAGCCCAGGGGATGAGGAATCCTATTGCCTAGGGTGCAGGAAGTTTGCCTCTAGTAAATCAGCCCAGGAGGAGTGGGAGAAGGTTACAAGGCATTTGGAGATGACAAGTAGAGGAAGAGAGTTCATTGGAGAAGAGTTTGTAAGACTATTACAGGATTGGTACGGCCTACAGAAGGGCTGGCGCCTGCTGAAGTCCAGTTATACAATGTAGACGCTTGCTTGGTGATTGGGAAGGTACTGGAGGAGTTTGCCCTTATGCAAGCCAAGTATAAGCTTCTCACCAACCCTTCACCCCTGTTGGAGAATGACAACTCCTCCAAGCCGGTTCCTGGCTACAACCCAGGACACACTATGGGGACTGGTGACCAGGAACCCCACAGGGTGATTCCAGATAGGATGGAACTATCCATAACATCACATGGAGATGACAATTGATTGAATTTGAGGTCTATTATACTGATAAAGATTGTTAGTTGAGGACTAGAAAGCTTAAAAAATAGTAAGGCAAATATGGTAGGAATACTATAGGCTATTAGAAAGGTAAGACAGAAAGATAACTTTATGTTTAGAGAAAAGCTGAGGTAAATCAGATAAGCCTTTAAATAAACATTCATAAAGGGGGAAAGAGAGACCATGTAGATGCAGAAGCAGCTCTCATATATTAGAGACACTTATATATTGACAGCAATATACCAGAAGTCAGTACCTCTAGCATAGACAAGATTTCTACAAGTAAAAGAAAAGACTGCAGACAAGGATAAAAGATAAAAGCTTATAAAATGTTCTTTGTTCTACCACATAATGAAGACTAATTCAGCCCTTACCAAGCTTCCCTGTTGAATAATTGTGACTGTACTTCAGTCATCTTGTCCAGCAGTTAAATAAAGATCATATCTATTAGTCACAGATGCTCCATATATTATTTTGATACCGCAAAAATGTGGTAATAACTAGAAAGACTTTAATTTATTCCAATTAGGTAAGTATTCCTGAAATTGATTAGGCCCTAATAACTGTGGGATTCATGGGAACCTGACCAAACCAGACTCATAGACTAGGTATCTCATATAACTCAGCCAATTAACCAGGAAGGTCAACCAATAGGTAGGACACAACATCTCAAAAATACCATCTCAAAAAACACTATCTTAAAATATGCTATCTTGATTTTCTGCAATCTCAATTTTATAGTAAAAATACCATTTTGACTTACAGCATTGTGACTATGCAAAACGTGTTTTCAAAATTTAGATTTTTTCAACTCCAAAAAACCCAAAAAAATCCTATAAAATAAATTTTTAAAAAAAACAGTTCTATGCTTAAAAGGCCTCAGAATTCCAAATCTGCAATAAAAAAGGGGGTCACTTAGTAGCAACAAGGCTGTGTAAAGCCCAAAAGTTAAAATATACCCAAAAACAACTATTTCATCTATTATAACTATAATCCATACTTTAAAATAAGCATAGAATTGTACCAAATACTAAATAAAAGCCAAAGAATGATAAAACTGAAAAAACAAGAAGTTCAATAGTTTATTGAGGAAGGCTCATACATTGGTTGGCAGTGCTACCAAGATGGCCTGAAGATGCTCAAGCTTTCTATCCTTGGGATAGTAGGCAAGGACCACCTTGCTGATTTCAGTATACTTTTTCACCGCTTTGGTCTGCTTGGGGGGTTGCCCTTGGTCTTTATGCCAGTCTTGAAGAGCCGGGAAGAGATGGCTTGTTGAGTCTTGAGATGCACCTTTATTTTTTGAATTTGGGCTTCTGAACCCTGACTCTTGTGGCAAACTGGCTATATCATCCTTCAAGGGAAGAGGTGGTCTTGATCAACCCATCTTCTATCTGCTTATAGCAGTTCCAGGTGATTGAGTCACCGTCTTTTCTGATGTGGTGTGCTCCTTGGAAAACTCCAACCCATTGAGTTTCAAAATAGTCAATGAACAGAGCAAAGGCTGCTTGGTTGGCAAGGATATAGGGATGACAGAGGAGGGCGCCAAAGAAGGTATTGGTCTCCCCCTTTCTTATAAGGGCAGCAAAGCAGTGGAACACATCCTTGGCCTCTTTTTTGCCTTCAGAGTTGACCAGCTCATGAAGATCTGAGCATTTTTGAAGCTGGCGGCAAATTGCCTGTTGAAAGTGAAAGTAGCATCCCTGAGGGGAGCTCTTGAAGACTCTTATAAAGGAATTTTCTTGATCCTGTTTGAAATCCACTACCAGATATTCATGTTAGTGAAGGCTTTCTGCCTGCTTCTTGATTGGAGTGACTTCTTCCTCCTGTGATTGGGCCTTCTTATTGTGCCTGCTAGTCTCCTTTGGCTCCTCTTTGATGGTTGGGAGGATCTCATCCAACTTGGCCTTCAAAATTGAAAGAGCACAGACATAAGTTTCCTGCTTCTTATTTGGGAGGGAAAAGAAGACTAGGAGAAGAACTAGATTTCCCACCTGCCTGTGAATATTCCAAATCTGGCTAAATAGCTTTGGGCAGGTAGAGAAAGTGCCATCTGCAAGCTAGGCCTTGCATTTGAGAAGGTTGTGAAGATCCTGTGAGGTAGCAAAGCAGATGTCCCCTCTGAGGCATGTTGCCCATCATTGTGAAGGAGGAATCTCTCTTCATGCTTTTTAAGCTTTTGCTCTTCAGTTAAAATCAACTGGTCAATCAATGTAGCACTGATGCCTTCAGTGCTCAGAGCATATCTCTGGTCAGTGAGATATCTCTGTAGTTTTGAGGTGCCACCAACAGTTGCCAGTTGGGTATCATTTAGATTAAGGAGGGCATCATTGACAGCCTCAGTTAAGGTTTGGTCTTGTGGTTGGGATGACCTGGAAAAGAAAACAGGGGATCAATTGATAGAGGGGGTTAAAAGGCTTGGTGCAGTTGTGGCTTACAGTCAATGCCTTGAACCTAGTGAACCCATAAGTGGTGAGCCTTGCTGGGTACCCAACGTTATCACATTTGAAGTGATGTTGATGGATGGTTTTCTTCTCATCATTATAGCTGAGGCTGTATCCCTTGTACACAAAGATGCTCCTCTCTTTTTGACATTATAGGGTAGCTAGCAGGGTACGTGGTGAGCACAGCAAAGGTGCCATTTTGATTGCAGATATTGTGGACAGTGTGTAGATCCCAGAGCTCAATTTGCTCATCTGCAGGAGCACCAGGATCAGGCTCCTGTTTCTCTTCCTCTTCAGGCTCTGATATGGGATCAGAGTGACAATTGAAGTTGAATAACTTCTCTTGTGGATCAGAAGGGGAGTAAACAAAAGGAGAGTGAGGAGGGGTTAGGCTGGTTTCCTCAGGCTCTGGGGAAGGTGTGGGTGTCTTGGGGGGGGAGCTTTTCCCTTAACAGGCTGCTTTTTAGGGGTAGCTTTGGCCTTCTTGGCCTTGGGAGGAGTGGTCTTGCCCTTGGAGGCCTTGGATGTAAATTCACTGCCACCCCTGGCATTGGATCGTAAAATCTTCCCCCGCTGCACTAAGAAAGGGCCAAAAATGCCAGCCAAACCCCTCCATTTTTTAGAGGATTTAGCGCACACTGTTGATGAGAGGTTTGTGTTGGCCTACCCTGCAGATTCCTTGCCCTTGGTTGCTCCTTCCTGTGAAGAAATGTTGGTTAATTTGGACTACTTACTGGCCTGGTGTTGCCCATTTCTAAAAACTATCAGGGTTAGCCAATCAAAGGCTGCCACATCAATGCTTGACAACTCAGTTGAATTTCAAATGCCTGGTACCTCTCCCAGCCAATCAGGTGGTTCCGCGGAAATTAGCTTGAAACCCTCCAGTGCTCCTGGCATTGATCATCAAAATTTCTCTTCCAGCCAATTGGATCCAGTCCCAACTGTCATGTGATTATTTTCCTTATAATCCTTCCCTTTTAACACAGCAAGGGGACTTTCAGTCCCCTGCTTGTCTATTCCCAATAATATTAAAAGCTTGGAACTTATTGCGCACAATTTTAAAAATAGTATTGTCTGGAGCCCCTGTTTTGGAGTTCCTATCATCTAGATTTAAAGTGTTAGTTATTGTTTTAAAGCTTACCTTATATTGGCCCGCTTTGAACCCGGTATCTCCTCTGAGGCCTTGGAAAGTAGTCAAACTACATAGTTGTTGTCTTTCCTACATTTGCTTTCAAAAAACAGCTTTCAAACTTGAAATTTTTAAATTTAATCTTCAATATAATTACCATTGTTATTTTAGATTTTTATTTGAAAACTCTTGTTTTCAAACCGCTTTTGCTTTCCAGTTTCATTAAAGGCACCCAAGACCATTGTAAAGCTTCCCCAAGCCACCCTGTTGCTCCTTGTGCCCTTTTGACCAGATTACCCTGTTAGGGCATTCTTTTAGTGTTAACTCTTTTGGAAAACCTACCAATATCTCCCAAATTTTATGGAGATTGTACCCATGATACTCCCAGTTGCCAAGTTTGTTGTGTTTTCCTTAGCTCCATTCCTGCTACTTCTGTGGTCTACCTCCCCTGATCTGTGGGGGAAATCTCCTCATCTGCCTGGCTTCTAAGAGAAGATCCTTCTGTTCTCTGGGATCTTTCCAGTGGCCTCCTCTTTTCTGGAGAGGCTTTTATTAAGAGTTTGGCATGCAACAACCTGGATCTGGATATTGTTGATTCCACCTTGCCTGCCTTTGTGGAAGAATTGCCTTCCATGACTTCCCTTCCCAGTTTGGGCCAGAGCAACTTGGCACCACTTGTGACCCCTGAGGTGCTTCCTCCCACTCCCACCTGCACTCCTTGGCTGCTTGCTAGACTGATGTTAATGGGCCTGAACGCTTACTTTCCTCAACTGTCTCCCGCATCCTCCTTGTGGTCCCCTCTTTGAGCGGCCGTCCCAGTCCTCCACTGGGTGGTATCCTGGTGGTTTGTGTCATCAGGATGGGAGCCAAACTTAGTTAGTTTAGCCCCCCTCTCTCACATAATAGACAAGCCAATTTCTTCTGCCTTTGAAGTCTTTTGCTACTGGGTGTGGAGCTTACTTCTTGCCCTCATCCAAGCCAGCTTGGGATCCCTCCTTGCTGGGTTCCTCTCAGTGTGGGCCGCGTGGTCACTTCTGTCTTCCTTTAAGTTGTGTCTCACTGAGAAGCCTGCCTCTCCTTCCACAGCTTCCTTGGCTGCATCAGCGGTGAATATTACCCTGGTGTCACCCTGCACTCCCCCCCTCTGTGGCTGTCTATGAAAAGGTTCTGGATGCCCTTGAGGAGCTGCAGCTTTGTCTCTCTGCAGACTCAGCGTCTGCAGACACTCCCATCTTCGACGCTCAGAGATCAGTGGCCCTCCTGGATGCTCTTGATGGGGATGCTTGCCTTTGGGTGTGCACTCTCCTTTGCCAAAGCCAGGAGCTTGGGGATACCTCCTTCCTTCTTACACTGGTCTCCTCAGCAGTGGAAGCTCCGGGCTCCAAGGCCTCAGTTATATTTGAGACCCTTTGTTCCAAAGGCCTTGCCCCTGACCTTGCCTTTCATGTTGAGTGCTTTGCAGTGAAGGCTTCCTCCCTGGATCTCCCTACCAAGATGGCAGTGGCTATGTTCCACAACTCCTTGGATGCTGCTTCAGCTGACAAGAGTGCGTGGGATCCCGCTCCTACCTCCCTCAAGAAGGCATTTGTGTTGGCCTGCAAGCTTGGAGCTAAGCCAGTCTACCAGCCCGAGTCTGGTGTACTGGCCCACCTCCCAGTTTCTAAGCCCACCCAGGCCAAGCCTCCCAAGACGCCTGCCATCAATGTGATGTGTCGCCCCTGCCAGGCCCCCAACTGGCCCACCTCCACAGGATCTCTCCCGGTCTTTGCGGCTTTGGCTGCCATCCCTGAGGTTTCTTCTTGTGACCCTGCTGCATCTGTTCTGATCCTGCAGAATAAAGAAGATCTTTTTTATTTCCTTTTTACTGCAACCTTTTTTACCAAGTCCCACCAAGCTAAGGCTACAGTTTTGGTTGATATGGGTGCTGCAGGTAACTTTATGGACCTGGCACTGGCCCAATCCTTGGGTCTGTCCTTGCTTCTCCCAGAGTCTTATTGCAACCAGCAAGGTACCGGTGCTCAGTTACCCCCTCAATAACCCACTTAGTTACTGTACAGGCTCACATGTGTTTGTGAGTAAATTCTCTGCTGTTGAGGACCTCCTGTACCCCGTAATTGTGGGTGTGGGGTGGTGGCGGCGTCACTTGGTGTGATTGACTGTCTCACCAACAAGCTTCACTTCTGGCTGGACAGATGCCCAGGTTCCTTCCCCCTTCTCCCCCCGGGGTGGGAACCATTGGAGTCGTGCTTGTCTCTTGTGGCAACCCCAGTCTCTCCTCCCAAGCCCTTTGCCCTTCCGGCCATCATTGCTCCTTTCAAGGACGCCTTTGACACTACCCACTCCTGTGCTCTCCCTCCACACTCCTGCCATAATTTGACCTTTAAGACAACAGTTGACCTCATAAAGATTGACGCCCCAATGTATCCCCTTAGCAAATTGGAGGATAAGGTGTTAGGCGCGTGGCTGGACAACATGCTGGAAAAAGGGTGGATAGTCAAAAAGGCTCCCTTGGTTAGCTCCCTGGTGGTCTTTGCCAAGAAATTTGATGGATCTCTTTAGTCGTGCGTTGATTACACCCTTTTCAACAACATCACTGTTCCGGACTGCTACCCCCTCCCCTTGGAAGCCTCAATTGCTCAGTCCATTGCCAAGTCCTGTGTCTTTTTGAAACTTGATCTTGTTAATGCTTTTAACCAGGTTTGTGTGGCAGAAGGAGATGATTGGCTCACAGCCATCAAAACTTGGTGTGGCTGCTTCCAATTCAAGGTCATGCCTTTTGGCTTGAAGAATGCCCCTGCACTTTTTCAGCGAGTCATTGAGGACGCCTTGGGAGATCTCTGCTTCACCTGTGCTGTGGCGTACATTGATGACATTCTAATCCACTCCCCCACCCTTGAGCAGCACGCCAAGGACCTGGTGGCTGTGGTGGCGGCTATTCACAAGGCCCAGCTATTCATCAAGCCCAGCAAGTGCAAGTTTTTCAAGTCCAAGGTTACCTTCTTGGGCAACTTGGTCCTGAAGGACAGCCACACGGTCTCCCCTGACAAGGCCAAGGCCCTTTGGGAGTGGGCTACCCCCGGAATCAGAAGGAGTTACACTGCTTTCTGGGTACAGTGATCTTCCTCAAGAAGTTCTCTCCTGCCATCTCAGAGCTTGCTGCTCCCCTGCATCCCCTGGCCAGCAAGAACGCTTCTTTTGTGTGGACCCCAGCATGCCAGGAGGCCTTTGAGGCCATCAAGAGGGTTTTTTTCTCCACCCCAGTGCTACGCCACGCCAACACAAGCAAACAGTTCATTGTGGCTTGTGATGCCTCTAACGTGGCTGCCAGGGCAGTCCTCCTTCAAGAACACAATGGCCAGGAGCTTCCGGTTGCTTACTTCTCCAGGAAGTTTGCCCCCAACAAGTGCTCCTGGGCGGTTTTTGACAAGGAGTTACAGGTTGTGGTGGACGCCATCACTCATTGGAGACATCACCTGCAGGGTGCTCAACACAAGTTTGTGGTTTGTACAGACCATAAGGCCCTCTGTTACTTCCGCAAGCCCCAGAAGTTACTTCCTTGCCAGGCACGTGTAATGCAAACGCTCTTGGGTTACAAGTTCAAGTACGAGTTTGTGAAGGGTGAACTCAACATCCTTCCTGACCTCCTGAGTTGTAACCCCGTGATGTACCCGGTGAGAGGTGACAAGGATCCTCAGGTCACTGTCATCCCAGAGTCCTTGGTCCTCCTGGCATCCAGTCCCTCCCCCCAAACCTCAGCCTCAGCACCAGTTGTTACTTCCCAGCTCCTGGTCATTGGCCCTTCCCCCTCTTCTGAGACAGCCCCACCACTGGCTCTTCCCAGTACACTTCTGCACAACGTCCTGGTGGCCCAGCACTCCTCACTGGACGGCCAGGCTATCTGTACTAAGCTGTCACCTGACTCTGCGTTCAATGGCCCCTATACTCTTAAGGATAGGATAATTTACCAAAACGAGAAAGTGTGGGTTCCAAAGGAATTGCAAGCCTGTGTCATGACAGAACATCATGATCCTCCCCTTTTTGGACATCCTGGCACCAAGAAGCTGCTTGAGCTCATCAGGCGCACTTACAGCTGGGTTGGGATAACCAAAGCAGTGGGACCATAGATTAAGAAGTGTGTTACTTGTGCCTGCTCCAAACCAGATTGTTCAGGGAACAATGGTCTTCTTCACCCCCTATAGCAGTCTCAAGGTCTGTGGTCGTCCATCTCAATGGACTTTGTGGTGGCTCTCCCCTTGTTGGAAGGCTTTGACTCCATCATGGTGGTAGTTGATTGTTTCACCAAATATTCAGTCTTCATTCCATGCCTAACCACCCTGGACTCAGTAGGGATGGCAAACCTGTTTGTGAAACACATCTTCACCAACTTTGGCTTACCGCAGGAGATCATCAGCGACCAAGGTCCCCAGTTCACATCCATGTTCTGGGAGTCTCTACTGGGGATTCTAAACATTAAGCCATGCAGGTCCACCTTCTTTCATCCCCAGTCAGATGAGCAAACGGAAAGAGTCAACCAAACCATGGAGCAGCATCTATGTTGTTACGCAAACGCCTCCATGAACTCCTGGTCTGATGGTCTCCCATTTGCTCAGTTTGCTTACAACAACACTGTGCATGCCTCCACAGGGGTTTCCCCATTCCAGGCTACTCTGGGGGTTTCCCCAGCATTTGTGATAGGTCCCTTTCTCCAAGAAAGCGTACCAGCTGCTGCAGACATAGTGGTTCACCTCAAAGCCATTCATCTCAAAGTTCAAAGCACCCTGACTAAGTCCATTGAGGCAGACAAGAATAGACGGCCTTCTCCCTAGTATCCAGTGGGCTTGCTTGTGATGTTGGATGCCACCAATATCCAAATGAAGGTGCCCTCAAGGAAGTTTGCTCCAAAGAGACTGGGCCCCTTCAAGTTTCTGGAAGATAAGGGCAACGGCACATTTGTGTTGGACCTCCCCCCTCCTATTGGATCCACAGTACCTTCAACGCCTGTTGCCTGTCCCCCTTTAAGGGGGATCTCCCCAGCACGCCTGACCCCACCTTGGTGGATGGCTCTCCTGAGTATGAAGTAGAAGCCATAGTAGCCTCACGTAAGATTTGCAAGTCCCTTCAATATTGTGTATCTTGGAAAGGATATCCCTCTTATGACAACAGCTGGGTAAGCTCTTTGGACTGTGGAAATTGCTGGGATCTGGTACAAGAATTTTATAAGAACAATCCCACGGCTCTCAGTCACCCTAATTCTCTTCTGGCCTTCAAGATTCCCAAAGCGCACAAAAACTTCTTGGTGGCTACGCTCCCCCAGGGAGGGATCCGCCCTCAGGAAAAAGGAAAGGATAATGTAAATTCACTGCCACCCCTGGCATTGGATCGTAAAATCTTCCCCTGCCGCACTAAGAAAGGGCCAAAAATGCCAGCCAAGCCCCTCCATTCTTTAGAGGATTTAGCGCACACTGTTGATGAGAGGTTTGTGTTGGCCTACCCTGCAGATTCCTTGCCCTTGGTTGCTCCTTCCTGTGAAGAAATGTTGGTTAATTTGGACTACTTACTGGCCTGGTGTTGCCCATTTCTAAAAACTATCAGGGTTAGCCAATCAAAGGCCGCCACATCAATGCTTGACAACTCAGTTGAATTTCAAATGCCTGGTACCTCTCCCAGCCAATCAGGTGGTTCCGCGGAAATTAGCTTGAAACCCTCCAGTGCTCCTGGCATTGATCATCAAAATTTCTCTTCCAGCCAATTGGATCCAGTCCCAACTGTCATGTGATTATTTTCCTTATAATCCTTCCCTTTTAACACAGCAAGGGGACTTTCAGTCCCCTGCTTGTCTATTCCCAATAATATTAAAAGCTTGGAACTTATTGCGCACAATTTTAAAAATAGTATTGTCTGGAGCCCCTGTTTTGGAGTTCCTATCATCTAGATTTAAAGTGTTAGTTATTGTTTTAAAGCTTACCTTATATTGGCCCGCTTTGAACCCGGTATCTCCTCTGAGGCCTTGGAAAGTAGTCAAACTACATAGTTGTTGTCTTTCCTACATTTGCTTTCAAAAAACAGCTTTCAAACTTGAAATTTTTAAATTTAATCTTCAATATAATTACCATTGTTATTTTAGATTTTTATTTGAAAACTCTTGTTTTCAAACCGCTTTTGCTTTCCAGTTTCATTAAAGGCACCCAAGACCATTGTAAAGCTTCCCCAAGCCACCCTGTTGCTCCTTGTGCCCTTTTGACCAGATTACCCTGTTAGGGCATTCTTTTAGTGTTAACTCTTTTGGAAAACCTACCAATATCTCCCAAATTTTATGGAGATTGTACCCATGATACTCCCAGTTGCCAAGTTTGTTGTGTTTTCCTTAGCTCCATTCCTGCTACTTCTGTGGTCTACCTCCCCTGATCTGTGGGGGGAAATCTCCTCATCTGCCTGGCTTCTAAGAGAAGATCCTTCTGTTCTCTGGGATCTTTCCAGTGGCCTCCTCTTTTCTGGAGAGGCTGTGATTAAGAGTTTGGCATGTGACGACCTGGATCTGGATATTGTTGATTCCACCTTGCCTGCCTTTGTGAAAGAATTGCCTTCCATGACTTCCCTTCCCAGTTTGGGCCAGAGCAACTCGGCACCACTTGTGGCCCCTGAGGTGCTTCCTCCCACTCCCACCTGCACTCCTTGGCTGCTCGCTGGACTGATGTTAATGGGCCTGAACGCTTACTTTCCTCAACTGTCCCCGCATCCTCCTTGTGGTCCTCTCTTTGAGCGGTCATCCCAGTCCTCCACTGGGCGGCATCCTGGTGGTTTGTGTCATCAGGATGGGAGCCAAACTTAGTTAGTTTAGCCCCCCTCTCTCACATTGGATGCCTTGGGCGCAGCTTTGATGGTAGGCTTGGGAGGCATCTAAAAGTGAATTAGTATCAAAATATAGGAAATTTGGGGGTTATTTTTAAAGAGAAAAATGAGAATGTTTTTAATATAAAAAGTAGTAATTTTTTGCATAGAATTGTAGTGAAAGTCTTAAAATTATTTAATATCAAAATTTTAATGTTTGTTTTTTTGTAAAAATAATTTTTTATTGGTAACACAAGTATACAAAACTTTAAGTTTTGACTCAAAACTTGCAGTCAAAATGGCGTTTTTGAAGTGAGTAATTGAGGTGCTGTAGCTCAAAAAAATAGTGTTTTTTACCATTTTTTATATTAAATTAACAAATTTCTGGTGGACTACCTCAACCAGGCCAAAGAGTAAAACTTGAATATTTAAAAAACTAGCTTATACAACTGGGGTTAAATAGTACCCAGTTGTTTAGGGGAAGTCAAAAAATATATATTTGTAAATTTTCATAGGTTTTCTTACATTTTTTATTTAATATGGTTTTTTACGTGAAAATGTACTTTTGAAAAGTGGAAAGCAAGAATTGTGATGATGAAATCAATATAGCGTAGCCTGGCATCATATGTAATTCCCCCTTATTTTCCCCTATCCATTGTGCGCATCAAATCATTTGGGTGATACAAAACCTGGTGGAATTTGAAGTGACATAAATTAAAATGACGTAATCAACCCCTTCCATATTAAAGTCACTATTAAAATATTTTATTAAGAGAACCCTTATCAATGTATCCATGTATAATAAAGTTATAAATTGCATATAACAAAACAGGTTTTTTTTACCCAACAATGATAATCACTAGAAGGACTATCATAGTGGCATCTTTTTAGGTTGTTCTTAGTATAATTGTCTTGGATTAATACTACAGGAACATCTTTTGGTACTATACAACAGGCTTTATTTTAGTTCAGGTATAGGCTTATTTTAGTTATAGATAAATAGTGTGATTTGAAATGACGTAAAGTTGAGATGGTGTAAACACGCCCCACACTAAGTAATTTCATATGTAAATAAAGTTAGTAAAATAAGATTTAATTAATCTGACTCAAAGTAACAGAATCAGGATGGCGTAAATTTGAGATGCTGCATTATAAAAGTATATGTAACTTTTAACTATTTTGTTGTTTATTTTATTTTTTGTGAATCAAAATCACTAACGCAAAAATTGCCATCTCAAATTAAATTTGAGATGGTGTGTCCTACCAACCAATGCCCAGTTGTCTAATCAGCAAGAAGCTAATCCTCAGGGCAGGAAGATATTATTTCAGTTATTTTTCCGCTGACTGATCTCCAATTGAATTTGAGCCAGCTATAATCTTTTCATACATAATTTTTAACTCTGCAATAAGTCAAAGATTTAAAAATTATCCATTCACTAAAAAAAGCTATGATCCACACAACCTTTTATTACAATTCCATTTCTTTGTATTTGAGGGTCCTGGTTTCAAACCTTTATCTCTTTAAAAGCTAATCTAATAAAATTCACTGCCAGGAAAGAAAATGTGGCCATTAAAAAAGCTTCAACTAATGAGTTTCATAGGGAATGCTATCTTGCTTTGTATTTTTGGTTTTCTATCACTGCAGAGTAAAATTTTTCACATACCAAGAAGATTATAGCTGGATCAAGTTTGATCAAAAATCTGGCAATGGGGAAATAATTGACAGAATATCTTCCTGCCCCTAATTCTAGAGGTTAAAGGTGGCTTGGCTGTGTCAAGATGTTAGTTAAGGGTGACCTAATTAACCCACCAAATATGGTGAGCATGCTGTCCATCATAGGGTCAAAATATGCTGAAACATGTCAAGTAGAGATTGGGATATATCCTGGATCATCCATCTGGTTCTGGGTAAGAAGTTGGCAGTACCTTAACCTACAACAGGTAAATATCTCAATAATTAGTTGGGTGGTTCCAAATGGCACCCAGGTGGGGCACCAAAAGGTCATTAATAAACTAATCCCACCATTGTAGGATCAGTACCAATCAGTTGCAATCTTTCAACAGCTTAATGGAAATCCAGGTAGGGCTTCACAGCAGGAAGGGTTTAGCCAAGCATATCCCAGAAGGGTATAGAGTATAACCTTGATATGGCAGATACAATGCTCTCTACATAGATCTGTGCTTCCCCTGCTGCCATTGTTATATTTCTGCATGCCTTCTTTTGAGCCAAAAAGGCCAGACTTAGCAGCAGTAAGGGTTAAAACTTATGGGATGTAACACCCTCCATGTCAACAATCCCCAACAAATATTTTGATACAGTTATTGCATGCTGGTTGACCCTTTGGGATTGAATAGCTGTACTTGATGATAAAGGTTAAATTCCATCCCAACTTTAAAGCTTTAAGCAAGGCTGTAAAGAATAGAGCCAAAACCTTTCCTGGGATTGTTGAGATGGGGGTGTTACATCCTGTAAATTTAGATTCTTACGGCTGCCTCATATTTAGGGTCACCTAGGCCAGGGTATAGCCTTGCAAAAGGAGATGCCTAGGAGTATGTTGGAGGGCTCTTGGGGAGATATGGTGGTGGAAAACCCTTACCCGGAGGAGACCTTGAAAGATGCCAAGGAAGTGTATCAGGAGATGTTCAAATATTACTTTTTCAAGAGGGAGATATCTGACCAAGGCAATAATGTCTTTTTATGGGACACTCACAACCTCCTGGTGGGAGTGGATGATCTTCTCCAGAGCTAGAAGTTGATAACAGAGCAAGGTTATGAAGGCCTGCAGTTGAGAGAAGGGAAAGGTGCAGAGGTGACAGCAAGATGGAAATCAGGAGCCAGGGGGGAATAGCTTGGTTAGAGACAGAATTCTCCAAAGCTTTCAACTGGATACATCAAATTCTTTTTGCTAAGCTGGCAGCAGTAATGGTACAGCAAGCATGAGTTTCTTGGATCCCACACAAGGACACCTGACTCCTGATCAGATACCACTCACCCATCTTATTACCCTGAGCTAGCTTGGGTGCTGGGTCAGCTATACATCCACTGGGGATGCTATGAGGGTATGAGGCAAAGTATAGAGCAAGTTGAGGGCTCTAGGGACTCCACCTTTATTTATCCAGGCTTCTCATAGGGAATTGTTACAGGGCAATGGGTGGGGTGACCCCTGAGCCAGGAGTTAGTGTTTAGGATTAGGGCTGGTATTTAGCAAGGGTTAGCTCTGATCAGGGCAGGTCAGATATCTCTGGCTGCATATGAATCAATCTTTAGGGTGGATTGGAACCAACTCAGGCCTTGGTTTGGAGGCCAGGGATCCTCCAAGTATGGGATCTGGTGTAGCAATGGCTACCCCCAGGGCTCTCCCTAACCATAACCACTCTACTGGCTGGATGGGCAGGCCAGCTAGAGCAGTTTTGGAATGGGATAAAAAGGATAGTTTTGGTGCCAAAGGAGGGGTCTGGGTTTAACCTTTTGAGGTGCTTGGTCAACTTTAGTCCATAATGTTTCTGCCTTGTTGGCAGGTTTATAAGCTAAAGTTTAAAGTGAAAGGGTTATTGTGGCCCAGGGATATTTTATTGTATCAGTGGGGGTTGGTAGGTATATGGAAGCTGCCCTTGAAGTATAAAGCAAAGAAAAAGGCTGTGGACAGGGGGTTTGATCCATGGGTATCAGGTAGCTAAAGAGTATTTCATTACATTAGTCCTTTAAGGGCAAGGTATTCAGGAGCAAAAACTAAGGGAGATGGAGTCTAGCTGAAATGTTTTAGGTTACTAAGGGAGGTAAAAATTTAAATATGGAAGTAAGTCAAAGAGAGGTATATAGTGGGTATGGAAGGAGATGTTTAAGTTTATAGGAATTCTTGGGCCATGCTTTTGACGCAGTTTAGGACGGCAAAGACGGTGTCAAAGCCGGCGGGAGGGGATGCAATCTGCGGGATGAATCGAACGGCGTTTTCGTAATGGTTTATTGCTACCTGCAAGAACATGTGTTGCTGCATGGTATTGCTGTGACAGAGGGTGGCCTTGTGGAAGCAGGCAGCAGCAGCAAGGCTGTGGATCAGGAGGGCATATTCTGATGGATTGGTGGATTGAACAAGGTAGTGCAGGACCCCTTGGATCCTTGATGACAGGGTGGGATCAGTATATTTGATGAACTCTACAATATCCGCCACCTGGGCTCTTGGAAGAGGATGTAAGCGAAGGCCCAAAATATAGAAAAGCCGTCCTCCATCAACTGAGGTGGGGCCATTTAATGACAGCTCAGGAGTCTGTCCACTGGTAGAAGTGTCAAGGGGATCTAAGTTTGAAAAATTAGGCATTGAAGAGTCAACAATTAATCAATAGACTGGCTAATGATAAGGGCTCACTTTATCCAATCCTGGCTCAGTGATTGGCGGAATTCGACTTTAAAAGGGCTCCGAAAAATCACCACAATCCCTACAAATGTATTCTAGTTTAGGATTTATAGGGAGTCGGTATTAATCTGGAGCCCCTTCTCTTGACTAGAGCAGGTATGTTTGACCACACTCTTATAAAATTCAAGTCTAAATTTCCTTTATGAATCACATGATGAAAAGGGTCTTGGATGGCGAGCTTAAACCAACAGTACTCTTGCGACAAGTGGATTAAGTTTTGTGCTTCTCTCTCTTCTAAATAAACTTTTGGTTTTTGAAGAGCTCTCCGAGATAAGCATTGGTATTTCTTGCTAGTTAGTAATATTAGATGCTAAGCAGTTTATTGGCTAGCCGAGCTATTAGGCTGGCCTCAAGGCTGCTTGCAACTCAATATAAATTAAGAGTAAATATTAAAATATATTTGTCTAAGCTCTACCTTGTCTTTAAAGAGGCTTGTTGTAGGTATCACCAAAGGCATGGTTATTGAGATTTAAACCATATCTTTCCATGGATTTTTTTGATTAGATGAAAAATAGAGGTGTTTAAAAAACAAACATCTCTTTAATTGATTGATTGATTTTATTTAAATTTAAGTTGACTATTTTTAGACTCCTTAGTTTCAGTTACCAACAGTCAATGGGTCAACTTGCCCAAAGCCACGAAACCAAACTATTCGAAACCTACAGCCAATGGGATAAAACCAAAAGTCCATAGCCTTGGGTGAAAATATCAGAATCATCCAACCAGCTGTGGTGTTGCATAGGATCCTTCACCAGCCTTTTGTGATCCCTCGCTTGTAATCCACAGGGTTGAGTGGAGTTTTTAATACCGCCTGTGTTTAAAAATAGGGATCATGATATCGTTTTGCTGGAATTTGGTTTATTTGAAAACATCATCCGAAATAAGGTGGATACCTTTTCCCCGCTATAACAGCCTGCCACAATGCAGGATTCAAAACATTCACACTATTGCAGCCAATCAAATGACAAGAAAGATTAGTTGTATCATTCTTTTATTGGCTGCAGGCCCATTAAGGTTTTGTTTAGTGGGAGGTGCCATAGCTGAGAAAAGCTCGTATTCAAAGCTTGAACTGCCCAGCTAGTAAACAACTAGTAAACGATCCTATCAATATACATAAAAGCGAGTCTGTCTGTCTATAATGTCACCTCGAGTGCGCTCAAGCCGTAAGGGATTGAATTAATTGCTCCATACTGTTTAAATATAAAGTTGATTGTTAAGCCAAAAGCTTGATTTAACTCATCATTACATGCAATCCCTTTCATACATCTTTGAAAGTATGAAGGTTGAATTTGGTGGAGTGTGAACTAAGCTATATCGAAATGAGAATACAGGCCACTCAAACTTTAATAAATGTAAATCTAATTACTTGTTTTTAAATTAGTGGTTCAATCTTTGCAACTATGTCAATGAGGCTTATCTGTATAGAGTATCCACAACGGAATGTGTGGATCAAAATTTAAAGGGAGTACTAGATTATTTAAGATACTTTTATATGATTGGATGATTAACCTAATTGTTGAGGATTGAATTAACTGAGGAAAGGAGAGGTGGTTCAAATCGAAGAGATACAATTCAAATTAGACATATAAATTTTAGTTTAATTAAAAGATGGTTGGCTTGCGCATTTTGAATTGATTTATTTACAAGTGAAATAATAGAATATTCTACTTGAATGCATCAGCTGATCTAAGTGGCTGCAGATTGTTTCAGAGTAAACCTTGCTTATTATTCCATCATCCAAATAATGATGCCAGTAGAGCAAACTGGCAATGATAAACTAGGACTAAAAATAATGGTTTTCATGAAATTTAGAATATCTAGATAACTTATTTAGCTAGTTAAAATAAAAATGGTACTAAACATGAGAGCTCTAGCTTCTCTAGATGCTCAGCTATATGATGAAGTACTGAAATCAAGCTTGTGTCATAATCAAAGGCATGTACTAAATTTGATAAATCTAAATTCACTCTTAGTACATATTTTAAAAAAACTAAAAACAACATATCTCTATGAATACATAGCTGATCTTAATATTCAGTAGCTTAATTTAAAGCTGCAGACCAGCTCTATATTTTGATAAAAATCAAATTATCAAATATCAAAATTTGTAACCTATTATTTTAGCTTTTCTAAACCTAATAGTAATACCCAACCTATATATATTCCTATTTTATATTTATACTTAATATAAAATTTCATTTTTAAATGATAAATTTTAAATTACCTTTTAAGAAAGCCTTTTAAATAGGTTTTTTAGATTAAATTAGTGATAAACAATCCCAACCCAAAAGTTAAATCAAAATATAGAACTGATACACTAGATTCAATTTTATACCTATCCTTGGATGGGTCATCCACCTAGTAGTTATAAAAAAGAGCAGTTTAACCACAGTTTCGATTTCAATATGCTTTAACTTTCATTCATTTAATATAGGTTTGCTTTACCTTGCCTCAGTATAGCCATTGTCACATGTAGCTGTGCAGAAGCTTCTGCTGCTAAACTTGTTTCTTTTCTTCACAAGTTTGGCCAAGCATAGGGCTGCTTCGGCCAGTTTCTGGCTCTGGGTCACACATTCCAAAGATTTCCTTTATAATATTTAAATATCTTTGCAACTCCGTCTTGGCTGTAGCAGCTCAGAGCCGGAAGATAGCCAAGGCATCTCGACTCAGGTATATCTAGAAGTAGACGGAGCACCAGTTAAGAAACCCTGGGTTATATTTGAGAGCGGCAGCTCTCAGGAGTCAATCCCAGCAAGGGATTAAAATATATGGATCTTACATGCAAGCGCTCTAGCCACTTGACAAGTCAGTTAAAAATCGGTGATGGATACCAGGTTGCTGTTTGGGTTGAAATATCGAACTAAAACAGCAGCTCTTCCGGGCACAATAACTTTATCAAGCAGGTGTTTTAAAGGGTCAACCTGGGGATGGCTGATTCGTCTGATGAACAGTTAGGCTGCCTGGATGGGTGCCACCCATTTATTTCTCAACCTTCCATCGAATCCTGCCATACACTTGCTTTCTAGACGTGTAGCAATGGCAAGGCATTCTGCTCGGAATCACACAATAATATTTTGTCCCACTTCTTTAAAGATCTATTTTAAATTAGATTTATAACGCCTGGCATAAGGCATCATGGGTCCGACAGGGAAGTTGAGGTTCCAATGCACCCATTCCAATTATCCAGCTTGCGTTTTATCCCCAATCCATATCCCGATGTTAGCTTTCCCCACAAGCTTGGCATTTTTCCCGCCCCAGGGTTAGGGTTGGGAAGGGCACACTTTTATGATATAAATTTCTATTATAAATATTTTATTTCTTTTAAAAAACCATGGCATTCCCAACCCTACCCAGGGTAAACGCAAAGTTGATTGGCACTCCAAACTTAAATCGTAAACTCGTTAGTTAAGCTTGATCCCCCGTTTATTTAAAGATATATGTAATCAGTATTGCCAGCATTGGATGGCAACAGCATTCCCATACTGATGTAGATTTAGAATGGAATATATATGCAGGGAGAGGCTAGGATTGAGCCTAGTATCATCAGCAGAGTCAGAACCAGCTCCGAAATGTTCCCTTCATATCACATCTGTCAAGATTTTGGGGACTTAAGGAAGAATTATCTTTATTAGAATACTTTGATATTTTTGGTTTGTGCTGATAAGCAGGTATATATATGGTGACAGACTTGCTTCCTATCAGTGTTGGTGTAAAGCAGCAACTGGCAGGTCTCTGTCCTGTGGTTGTTGGAGCCAATTGAGTGAAGATTCCTGCAGTTGTTAGACGCAACACCAGCAGCTTTGGGCAAAGGTGGTTTTGGCAGGATCATGAAAGTAACAATAATACACTCTTATTGATTACTTGACACTACTACAATATTAATATTAATGTGGATAGATAGAAATTGTCTGCCTTCCAAGCAGGCTTGGAAGGGCTTTTTATAGAATAATCTGCTATGGTCAGACTGGCGTCTGATTGCTACTAACTCTTACTAGTTAGCCTATCATCCCCAAGCTACTAGCTTCAAGCCCCAGAGTTGTAATTCTAAACTCAAATGATGCTGTAGAATGAGGCAAAATCCTATGCTGCAATTCCCCCTCTTCAGCATGGATATTCCCTTGACTTAGTTGATGTCAACTAAGTGGCAATCATTGGCAGGATCTTGTTCTACGCTTAGTGGAATGCCTTGATGAACAGGCAGTCCTCCATCCCATTTCTTGGTGAATTAGATACTGATTGGTTGGTCCTTTGTCTATTGGTATCAAGTTTCCCTGTCCCGATTCAGTCTGGCAGTGGCGCACCCACTAGAGTATCCCTGAATGGTTTCACTTGCTAATTCTTCGGGCGCATCATCCAGCCAATGATTGTTGACCCAGTTTATCTTAGGTATCTGCCAAATAGGGGACCCCTATTTTTAGCTAATAGTGTTTCAACCCCTATATTTTTGTAACCTTATGGCCCATTGATTCTACATCCAGAATAGATGTTTTGCATCTGGCAGTGGCTTGTCCATTTTGGCTCATAGCTACTGTGATGAGGAGATAGATCAGCCAACCCTAATTGATCAGGTTTCCCTTGGCATCCCTTATTCTCTGCCTATGGCAAGCCCAGTCTTTATTTATAGGTGGAGTGATCAATTCATCATGAGTGAAAATAGGGTGGCCATTTACAAACAACATAGGTTGGGGCTGAACCCCTTAAACCAAACTTATTAAAAATCATATAGTGTGAGCACACAATAGAGAGTGATTGGCAGCTAGATCAACTCATTGCCTTACTTAGAAATCAAATGCTGCCAGGCTTGGAAGGATGGTCTCAACTCAAGGTGCCCTAGCTTCTAGTCTGTGGGGGTGAATTGAGTGGGATGGCCTTTGAACGGATCAGTGATCTTCCTGGAGGCTAGGTCTACTATTCTAACCCCCCTGCTGAGAGGTTGACTAATCTTTGGGTGGTACATCCCCAGGGAGACCATCTGGTAAACAGGCTTTATGCTATACCAGTTAGTGTTCCATGATAGATAATCATATATCTTGCTGGTTTCTTGCTGAGCAAGGATAAATATGGCCACAATACAGCCCCTTGGCTTGGAATCTTTTGTGTATAGCCTGCAATAGTGATGTACTCTTCAGAGCTGTTGAGATGGATAACCTAAATTTGACTTGTAGCAAACAAAATTCCACATTAGCAAGACATAACTGGCACAAGTTTAATTGATAGCATCAGGGGAAAGGCACCATTAAATTTTTATTGTGGCATATTGAAGGCATCCATAATCGGAAAACCATAGTTGCACTCAATGTGACGGGGACACAGCTAAATGTTGAAATAGCTCAAGCCCACACATGCACATCCCAAATACCAAACTGTAATCAGATGTATATTATCCATATGAAAAGGCATACTACGGGCACAGAATCATGGAAAGGAAGTGCACAATACTGTGCCCAGGGTAAGCAAAGCCAGGCAAGCAAGGTTAATTAATTACTCCATCTGGATTAAACACAAACTCTAAAAAGGAAGGGAGGCATCCACACCAAACCCAGTGAGTTTATTTATGAAAGTTAGGGGCCAATTTTAAGATCCAGCTCCCTAGCTAGATCAGCAAGAAATCCACTAGCAACTGTTAGTAAAGCTCAACCCAGATCAAAGATGCTAACAAGGATATGTTTCTACCAAGACTAAAGAGCTCATTTAGGGGTTGAAACGGGTTTCCAGTGACAGTGAGTTTACCCTTATTGCAATGGTGGAGTCACTTTAAAGCTCTGAGGTGTTGAGAGAATGGGAATACAAAACCAAGTGCTGAAAACATTAGTGAGAAAAAATCTTGATAATGAGATTCTTGGATGATAAACTCCAAGTAAGGGCATTGGGAGGAGGCAACTGTGGTGATTATTAGTGTCAAATATATACTTCTGGGAATTATATGAAACAAAATAAAGGGGAAGTTAAGAAGAGGATGATACTTTATTGATATGAGTTTAGAGTATTATATAGTATCATGAGAAGCCACATGCTGTCCATGTACATCATGGTGGTCATGAGGCTTATCCAAGTAATTGGTCCTCTTAGGTCATGAAGTTTTCCAAGTGGTGTTCCTCTTAGGATTTGAAAGGTTTGATCCTTGTAATAGATGGGCAATTGATAGGAGCACCACTGACTGAATGATTAGCCAGGAATCACTCAGGGAATTGTTTTCCCGAGAGGGAGTAATCAAAAATGTTGTGACATCTCCCTCTGGGGTGCTAGAAGGTGGAACCTTGGGAATTTTCTTGAGAGTGTTGGGGATTTGGGCTTGGTATTGATCCATTCTGGTGTTTGGTACAGGAAGTCGGGAATTGTATTGTGCTGTTCTTGATTTGCACAGGCAGAGGGGGTCATGATGAAAACTCTTGAGCTCTGTACGCGCACCTATTCCTTTGATGAGGTAGGTGTTGTTTGGTTTGACTTCCATGACAAGCCTGGTCCTCGTAATCCTGGGTCCAATTTGCGCATGCCGTGATTAATGACCCAGATCTTGTCCCTGACTTGAAAGCGCTCCTGTTGTAGTGGTATGGCTTCTCTTTTAACCCTCTCCTTTTCCTTGTCCTATGGGTGCTTTCTGGCGCGCTGTACGTCAGAGTCATTGTTGTCTGGCACTTTCTTAGGTAGAGGTAATTGTGGTCCTGATGTAGTGCTAAAAATGGCAGGTTTATGTCCATAGACAAGCTCATAGGGGCTTTTTCCTGTATTGCAATTAATTTGTGTTCTGCACACCATAAGTGCTGTTGGTAATATATCAACCCAGGCTTTTGGATTGTTGGCAGATAGATTGCTGAGGGCCTCTACAAGGGAGCTGTTCAGTCTTTCTACTCTTCCGTTTGCTTATGGGGGATAGGGGCTGGATATGAAGTGTTTTATTCTGTTTTTGGTAAGACAGACATTGGTGTCAATAGCTTTAAGTTAAGTTCCTTTGTCCGTAATTAGGAGTTCAGGTTTTCCAAACTTAGCTATGATCTCTTTGCCAATAAATTGTATCACATCATTTTCTTTGTTTTCTTTTGTAGCTTGTGCTACAGGCCATCTAGTTGCATAGTTACTGGCTGTGATGATGTACTTCTTGCCTTTGCTTTCACCAGGCATAGGTCCCACAATATCCAACGGCCATACCTTGAAGGGTTGTGTGATGGATACGGGTACTACTGACTTGGGAGGTGCCTTGGAGCAGACGTAATTTTCACAGACTTTGCATTGATCTAGAACTTCCTTGATGTTGTCCAGAATGTTGGGTCACTACTAGTGTGTCTTGAGGTATTCATGCAAGTTTCTGTTACATGTGTGTCCCAGATCTCTGTGGTATCAAAGGATTGTGTCAATCCTTTGTGTTGACAGGACGTAGGATACAGTATTGCCACTTGATAGTATGTGGTGTAGAGTACCATATATGTTTTTGAACATATGTTTGTCCTTGAGGACTTTCTCTTGGATGTCCATTGGTGTGCCAGGTGGGAGCCCTTCCTGGAGATTTCCCATGATTAACATGTTTCAGTCAGGGTTGCCATCAGTGCAGAGGATGTGTTTATTGTATAGCCTTGATAGGGCGTCTGCAGTAAGTAACTCCTTGCCTGGTTTATATTCAATTATCATGAGGTACCTTTGTTTAAGGCTCATCCATTCAGCTTATTTTCTAGATAGATGCTGTTGAGTCTTAAAGAACAACAATGACTTGTGGTTGTTAGCACTTTGAATATCTTTGAACCTTCCAGGTAGCATCATCACTTCATTAAACAGTGGAAAATAGCTACCAGTTCTTTGTCATGCATTGGGTATTTTTGCTTACCATCAGACAGCTTTCTTGATTCATATGCTACAGGGAGGAATTTATTTTCTGCAGTTTTAATTTGGAGTACTCCTTCCATTACCTAATTGGAGGTGTCAGTTTCTAGTTTGTATACTCCTTCACAATTTGGATATTGTAAGATAGGGACAGTGACCATACATTCTTTCAACTTTAACAAATTTTGATCTCTTAACGGTGTCCATACAGATTTTGTTGTCTTTCCTGTGATTGCAGATAAGGGAGAAGTCAAGGCGTCCCAGTCAGGGATAAATATCCTGACATAGACTACCATGCCTAGAAATGTAAAAAGCTTACTCTTATTTTGCAGTTCTGGCATATTAGTTATGGCTTGTATATTTCTGTGTCTGGCTTCACTCCATCCTTGTTGATAATGTGTCCTAAAAATGGGAGTTTTGTTGAAAAGAAGTCACATTTTGAGGGTTTTTCTATGAGTTGATTTTCTTGAAACATGTTAAGGACCAGGCAGACATCTTTCCAGTGTTGCTCTATAGCTGGGCTGTATATGATTATGTTGTCAAGGTAGATGATAGCCCTTTTTCTAATGTGTTCTTTAAAGACTTCATTCATAAAGGTCACAAAGGTGCTTGGGGCATTTTTCATGCCAAAGTTAAGGATCATACATTCAAATGAACCATACTTAGTTCTGAAAGATGTTTTAGGTATTTCCTCTGGTTTAACACAGATTTGGTGGTAACCTGCTGTCAACTCAAATTTTGTGAAGACTTGAGAGCCCCCAGGGCATCAAAAAGATGCAAGGATTAAAAATCCTTACAACTTAAATATGATTATAAAATCTGGTACAAAAACAGGAAAATCTTGGATTTTGGGACATATCCAAGAAGTTAAATTAATTCCTAAGCCTGGGCTGCCTCACATATTCATAGTGGTGCCCATTAATAGGGAAATGCAGATTTTGGGATTCCTGGATGGTAAAGATGGACATTTAAAGACGTAGCAACATCATAACAGTTTAAATACAGTGTATTCCCTTCAGGGATTGAACTCAAATCTTTTTGAAAGAAACTTTCAAAATCCAATAATCAATTGGCATTTAAGTTAGTTTAAAACTTACCAATCATCTCAAAAGCAAAAGCGGGTGCCGTTACAGCTTTGAACCCAATTAAACCAATGAATACAGGCACTAGACTCCATAACCAACAGTTCTTCAATCAAAAATCAACAGAAATTATCTCTACCAATAATAAGCAACCAGCACTGGAAAATAGCCAAGCCAATCAACCAATCAATTACCAAGTTTGAAGATGACAATGCAGAGGAAGTTCCAATCACAACACCAGCTTGGTTAAACCATTCCCAGTCCAACATGCATAGCTTCCTATTACTTGTTTAACTAGTAGTTTTGGCTGCTTCAAGCTGCATTCTGAAGTCTGCTTGGCAGAAGCCAGACCAAAGTGACCAATCAGAGAGTAGCCATAGGGAAAAACTTTCACCCCAAATTCCACCTCACATTATTCCACATCCCCATCCAAAATTCAAGTATTTAGTAAGTATTATTGGGGGTTTTTCCAGTGCTCTAACAACTTCAGTTTCTTGAACTCAATAAATTTGGATTTATATATTATTTACTTTACTAAATTAGTAGTTCTAAATTTAACTGAATTCAGATGCAGTGGAAGCAGAAATTTCTTATGCTTTTCTTCTGTCTCTTTTTCTGGTTCCCCTTCACTGAATGTTGCCAATTTGATTCAAATATCAGCTCAAGGACACCACCAAGACTTCTGCTTGGGACTACCTTTACACCAAGCATCAAATTCTGCCTACTTGTGATATGGTGCCACCTCCTCCTCCTTCACCTCCTCCAGTAATCCACCCAGGAGCGCCTTGGTATGTGTTGTCCTATGTTACAGTATATTATGGATTGTCTCATTTTTCTCCTTTCTTGGGTTCCTATAAACTGTGAGGCTATTTGGTTAATACATTGATGGTTGGAATTCATGTAGGATAATCTCTAGTGGGTTTTTATCCCAATGCTTCTTTACATTACTTAGGTTCCTTTCTTCCTCAGGAGTGGATCCCTGAAAAAAGGTCATCAATCAGGGCCAGGAGATACCTGTTCTTAATTGTGACCTTGTTGAGTGCCCTGTAGTCTGTGACCAGGCAGAGTCCTCCATCTTTCTTTGCTAAAAAAAGACAGCTGTACCAAAAGGAGATTTAGAAGGTTACATTAGTACTTTTTCAAGGGTCTCATCTAGATAGGGCTTTAGTGCCTTGTTCTCTTGTGGAGTTAAGAGGTAGATAGGTTGTGCTTTTGGTATACTTTCTTTGTGGTCAATTTCATGTTGAATGCCCTGGTTGGGCAGTAGCTCTGGTAACGTTTCTTGGAAAACCAAAAGGGAATTCTAAGACTAGCTGTTGTCAGATTGGGTCTTGTTCATGTGAGGTCTCTGAATTTTTAAAGTGGATAATATCATACATGCAGGTGTTCCAATCAATATTACTGGGGTCCCTTTATTCTTCTGTTTCAGTAATTTTTACAAATACATGGCCTCTCATAAGTGTGTTAAGGCAGGTTGGATACACATGGTGGTGCACCTTACCTTGTTGTATGGTGAGGGTAGCACTATCCCAGTCAATATGAGGTTTGGTCTTTCTCATCCAATCCAGGCCAAGTATAACATCAGACTTGGGGATTGATATGATATGGCCACTGAGCATGGTTTGCACGTCTCTAATTTGGGTGTGGAAAGGTTTCACCTCTTGGGTGACAGGTGAGCTCCTGTTATCTGCCATAATAACTCTCTTGACATTACTTTGAACTGTGGGTAGTTTCATGAGGTTGAAAAGCTTTTGTCAAAAAGGGATTGGTATGCTCCAGTGTCAAATAGTGCTGTTCCCTGATATCTGCAAAAGCAGAAAGGATAAGTGATGAGTTTATTTCCAGTTTGGGCAGCAAATAGTATATGATTGCTGGAGGGTAATTGGATTATGATGATTGAGTTCACATCTTGGTCCCTGTAAAAGCTTTGCAAATTGGGGGAGGGCGGCTCACCTAAGAACTCCCCTGAGCTTTTCCCTCATTGATTATGTTATCAGTGCTCATTTGATTTCCTTGAGTGGTGCAATTTCTGCCTCAAGGGTTATGGTTATTGGCTTGGTTGTTCTGCTTATTAGGTTGAGGGTCCTTCTTTGCTGTGGGACTTTCCTTTTGTTTGTTGATTACATGCAGACTGTCAGACTTCTGAGCTTTATGTTTTTCTTCCAATAATACATCTTTGAGGTTTTTACAGTGGGTCATGTCAAACTGATGTCTGATGTGCGTGGGGAGGTCATTGTAAAAGTCCAGTTGGGGTCCTGACTTGTCAAAGTTAATGGTGCTGGGAGCTCAATCATGTAAACCCTCATATGCTGTAATGTAGTCTTCAATTGTTCCTGTCATTTTGAAGGTTTAAAATTCTTTCATAATCACCACATTGGAATCTTTTATGGCAAACTTTTCAGGAAGGTGGCTTTGAACATGTCCTAGTTTTTTTCTGGTCAGGGTGTTGATCAAAAAATTTCTTACAAAGCGTGAGGCAGCCCCAGTAATGTGTGAATAAATTTCACTTGCCCAGAGTCTTTGGTGAATAGCCTACTTGTGTGAACTTATCTTGGGTGCTGTTGATCCAGAGGTTGGTATTTTCCCAGCATAGTCCTGCAAAAGCCCCAATTTCTGCTGAGCATAGGCGTTGAAATACAATGTTGGGTATTTTGGTTGCTTCAGGGACTGGAGGCGTGTTCAGGACTCCTTGAGTACTGAGAAAGTTGTACTGTCTGGTTGGTACAAGGATATTGTTGAAGACAGAAAATCTTGTGGGGATGTCCTGGCTTTCTTTGGATTGTATCCAGTTGGTGAGGAGTGCAATCTTCTGGGTTCTTTTATTTGGAGGGATTTTTTTTAAGTTGTGTAGGTGTGGATAACCTACCTGTGCTACCACTGTTGATTATATACTTCTGGGAAGTATAATGAACGAGATAAAGAGGAAAAGTAAGAAGAGAATTATACTTTATTGATATGAGTTTAGAGTATTATATAATATCATGAGAAGCCACATGCTGTCTATGTATGTCTTGGTGGTCATGGGGCTTATCCAAGTAATTGTTCCTCTTAGATCATGAGATTGTCCAAGTGGTGTTCCTCTTAGGATTTGAAAGGTTTGATCCTTGTAATAGATGGGCAATTGATATGAGTGTAACTGACTTAATGATTAGCCAGGAATCACTCAGGGAATTACTTTCCCAAGAGGGAGTAATAAATAATGTTGTGACATTATTAACAGCCATTGTTACTAATGGTCACCATCAGTCTTGATCTTTTCAGTCTTGACATCAACTCTTTATTGCAATCAATAAAGAGGATGATTTGTGATAACAATCAAAAGACAGAAAGTGTGAATAGACTAAAGTCACAAATACTTGAGTATTTATCTCTAAATAAGTTATAACATTCTGTTTGCTGCAATCCTCCCTTCCTTCTCCCCTCTTATAATTTGCCATTGTATTGAGGAAAACAATATGCAACTAACAGCCCCCAAGTTGGTTGCATGGTTGTTTTAAACTTCAATGCCAATCTTCTCATTTGTTTTCCTATAAAAAGATCATATTTTTCTTAATAAAGATGAACCCTTTTATATATACAGTAGTTTTAAAAGCTATGACAACAAGCAAAAAATACTTTAGAATTAAACAAAATGAACTCAGATTTAAGCAATGTTGTACTTTTTGCTTTACAGCGCCACAATTATTTAAGATTATAGGGCACAGGACATTTGCTCAAATACAGTAATATGTGAGGATATGGGTAGTATTGTACCAGAAGAGCCAGGATTTAATGGAACCATGATTATTGTTCAGCAATAGCCTCTGATTGCACAGAAGCACTTAAGGATTAGGATAAAGATCAACCAGATTAAAGATATCTCAAAGACAAGTCAAGATTAAGATTCATTGTAATTGATTAATTCTTCTTATAACTTCTACAAGGTTAATACCTGGTGTTGAGCAAATTGTGATATTGCTGGTATTTTCAAAGCTACAGATAGATGTTAGCTGTGCCAATGTAGCCTACCTAATCCTATACTAGAGCACTACAGACTACAATAGAATAGAACTTTAATATAATACATTTATTGAAACTGGAATACAATCTAGCCAGCAGTTGCAATCTATCCAGTAGTGTAACTAAGAACCTTTTTATCTTTTCAGGCGTCTGTATTTATATATACTGCAAAAACCCTTCTTCTTGTCCTTTAAGACAGTTCTCAGTGGTTACCTTTGCAATGGGACCATCTTTGCTGGCTGCGCCTATCCTGATTGGCTATCCTTGGCACATGTGCTGCTACTGGCCTTTACAAGGTGTACATGGCACTTCAGCTACAGCCTACGCTCTTCTTGATCTAGCCTACTTGCAATTATTGATTGGCTGTAAATTACACACCTATTATGGCACTGGAAACTACGCCATATTTGGTTGACACTTAGAAATGGTCCCTGTTTAGTCCTCCTACATTGGAAGGTAGAAATCCAGTATTCCTGGTTCCCCTTTCTAGGGCTTAACCAGTGATTCTTTTCTGGCTGGCAAGCCTTCTGCTTATTAATATGGCATTTTGAATTAGGAATTATACACTGTATAATAGCTGACTTGATATAATATTGACTTGTAGATTATCTGCCGTGTAATACTGACACAAACCAATAAGGAAACAATTATACACTGTGGAATCCTGATCCAAACTTGGTATTTCCTAGCCATTTGCACATCACTTTTTTGATATGATCATATACACCCTTAAGGCTGGGTGGGACTGAGTTGATACAACGTCCAGTAGGATGGGGTAAGAGATATACAATTGATAACCTGGTGGTTACACACCATGTAATCAATGATAATAACTATGACAGCTAACAATTATATGGCATATAATAGCTATATCAATTATAATGAGCTAGTGATTATACAGTGTATAATCACTACACATATAGAAATGATAATCTAGTGATAATAAAGTGTAAAATTGTTGCATTTATTATATTATACTAACAATTACACGGCATATAACTGTCATATCAATTATAATAAACTGGTGAGTATACAGTGTATAATTACTACACTTAATAGAATATTAACCTAGTTATAATACAGTGTGTAACTGATAAATATCTGCGTGCAATGATTAGCCTGATCATTTGTGGTCAATTAGCCTAATCTCACACCTGGGATGCTAGCAATGTCTTCTAGGACATTCTAACATGCCCCTAATTTGGGTAATTATTAACCTAGGTTTGGTGCTTATTGCATGTCAACCAATAGAATATCTTCACCCAGAACAGGTGATCCTTGCTGGCATGAAATAATTTAGTTACTTCAGGATTACTTCCTACTTCCCTGGAATACTCCAAGCATGATGCTTATTAATATGATAAATATGGGAATTTGAGATTATGGGGAATCAAACCTAGCACTTGATGTAAAAGTAAAGCAGCGCTGTAGCGCTTGTAATAATTTTCAGTTAGTGCTTGATGTAAAAGTAGTTTGGGGCTATCCAGTTGCTAGGCAGTGCCACAGAACCTGTGTCCTTTCCAAAGTGGCACGGCAGCAAATCATGTATCATTTAGTGCCGCAGCGGCGCTTATCATTAGCTAATTTAAGGTTCAGGTCAGCAGACTACTGCTGATCTAATCTGAATATAATTTATACTACCAATTTATGTTATTTAGCGGCTGCAATTCATATACAAAAGCTCTTTAATAATTAGCATCATTGTTTTTTATACTACTAATTTATGGGTTTGGTTGCAGAAACCCCAATCTGTGAGCTCCATCATAATTGGCATCATTGCTTGGTCAAAATTCCCAACAAGTAAAGTCCAACTATCAGTGTAAAATATACACTCTGTTAACAGGGATTTTGGGTGTTAATGAACAAAATGGGTCAACACAGCAATGAAGTGCTCACACTACAAACAAAAATATTCAAAATACAAACAAAAATACATGGATTCATAAACAAAATAGTTTGAGTTGACCTCCAGTGTACATATGTTTACTATATAAATTAGTGACAAAATACACTCAAGCCCGGTGAGTCAAAGCCCAAACCAAAAACAAAACACAATATCAACTCAACATGTAAATAAAACCACTCGGTTGTTGTGTGAAATGAATTGTAAACAATAATGATATCATGTTATCTAAAATAAGGCACATGATCTGAAACATAGATTATAAAAACTTTGTGCTGGGTGTTTAAATATGGCGTGAAATCTGGGGAAAAGGGTGGAAATTATTTTGGGAATTCTAAAATGGGTGTTTTAAAACTAAAAACAACTAATTAAGAAATAAAAAATCTATAAGTGGGATATTGGTTGGGGTAAATTCTAATTAAATAATCATATTCAGATAAAAAGCAAAAATCAAAACAGGGTGTAACTTAATTGAGTTTTATTTAGTATTTTATTAAAATTTAAAAAGAAGGAATACAACAACAGAGTACCAATGCACCCATTGTGCACTGCGGTTGCAGTTGCCCCTGCAGGTCAAAGAATAGAGTTAGTGCAACCCAAGCGCCAACTCAGGAAGGAGATATGAGAGCAGAGAATTTTGATGAGATTTCACAGAAAAAAAGTCAGTTCAAGCTGGACAGGGTAGGAGATCACAGAAAATAAATCCACAAGTTCCACAGCTATCCAGAAAGCACACCAATATTGTCACATCTAAAAGAGTTAAAAACAAGGAAGTTGAGCCAATTTATTTGGTATTTGACCCTCTTTAATGGCAAAAGTCAGTCCCAACAGCCATGATGAAAAAGTTTAAGCCTGTGATTGATACTAGCTACAAGCCCTATATCAGTGACAGCAACCAAGAAGATATCCAATAGCCCAAGTTTTATAGAACTACAGAGGGACAGTTTGTGCTAAAGAAGGTCACAGCCTTCTACAACAAGGTGCCTATGCCTTGCGTGCCAGTCACTGAGCAAGATCCCAATTCAACTGCACCAAAAAGGCCACCTGGAAGGCCATCCCTGACATAAAGAACATCATCTTTTGCAGGATTATGCAGAAATCTTGGAACTACAAGATGACCATGGCCCTTGTTGGGGTGGATCCTAAGTAACCCATTAAATCATTTAGCAATTCCATTGATACTGGACAAGTTCTTGCTGCAGAGAAATCCTTGTGTGGTTTAACCATGCTCAACAAGGAGCACAAATGGACAATTTATCAGTGGATTGACCAAGACTGTCATCTTGAAATGGCAAATATGCAGTCAATGGTCAAGTCCACTTTTGGGATCAAGGCTTTGATTTCCTTTTACTACCATGTGGTCAAGGGTCTGCTGTTTTTGTGAAAAAAACTCAGGGTATCTCCCTATAACCAAAACAGCCTGTCAAATATTGAGACCTAGAAAACTAAGTAGAGGCGTATATTGCACTCAAAGACAAAAGAGACTGTAAAATTCTACTATATAGAGTCAAAACAGCATTTGCCTTGTCTATGCGGAATGAATATGACTATGTCACCAAAGGTTCAAATGCTGGAGTAGCTTGGCATGCTGCAGTCTGCACCACAGCCTATTCCATAGTGGCTCTCCTTGATCTAAAAGGGATTGTGATGTACCAAATAATATTAGGATCTCACAACAGCAGAACCTCCTTGTCATTTCTCCAATTGGTCCAGGAGCATATTGGGTGCACAAGCCCAGGGTCACCAATTTTATTGTACTGGATAACATTGGACTACATAAGGTGGCAGATATTTTCAAAGAATTTCCAAAAATTGATACAAGCATTGCAGTTGGCCCACAACAATTGGCCACATTAAACTTGCGCCTATTATTTCTCCCAGCATATTCCCCATTAATAAACCCAATTGAAGAGGTCTTTGGGTGACTCAAGCAAGTGGTTAAGCAGGGGACACCAAATGGGACTGAGGACCTGTTTAATTTGCTGCAGGACAAGATAAACACCCTTTCAGCTAAGACTGTGGCCAATTTTTATGACCACGCTGATTTTTCATCTCCACATGCCTTGCCAAGTAGCCAATCAACTAAAAGGCTTAACAATACCAAATAGTATAAATTTATCTTTTTTCTAAAATCTATAGAGGATCATTTTATATTCAGATTTTTCCAAGCCTGAAATCCCATACAGTAGCACCATTGAAGAAGGTTCACAATTTTTTATTTTAAGTTAAATTATTTCATTATAGCTCATGGTGGCTATCCCAAACTCTTGATACTGGAGTAATCAATATATGTCTATACCACTCCTGTCAAATAAATATGTAAGCCAAATCAAAAGTGTAACAATTTAAGCTCTCAGAGTACATATGCCATTTTATTAATAAATATATTACTATACAATTTACATACTTGATTTAAGTATTTTATTTTTATAATATATTGCTATTTAAACAAAGCTGTTAAGAAAAATATAATAGAAAATAAGAAATAAAAATTGTAAAGTAAATTTATTTTTGAAGAGGTTTTATTGAGTTTTCCTGTTGTGGGTTCTGCGGTATGCAACCATCTGGCAATGGAGGTGGTACACAACCTCTACTGCCACACTGTAAACGGTGGATACACTGCTATTGAAGTATTCTTGATGGCTTATGAAATATAATATTAATAGATGGGAATGGAGGAGCAGCTTTTCTAGCAGGGCTAAAAACCCTTTAATCCCAGCTAGGACCAGGGTATCCTGGATTATGTGGTCCACCAAGTTGTAACCCAGGGGAACCTTCTTCCCATCCAGGGATAGTCTGGCCTCATCAATCCCAATTAGGACCCCATCTAGGTCCTCAACGCCAGAGCCCATCCCAAATTAGAACAAGAACTCAAGGTAAACCACAAGATGGAGCCTTTGTCCATAAAAGGCCTCCATGAAGTCACATAGTTTATTGAATACCATACTGATTTTCTTCTCATGCTTTGTTTTGGCAAATGTGGTCTCTGTTACCAAAGGGACCCCTGTCTTGTCTCCACTCCAGGCCAGCCTAAAGTCTGCCAGGAGGATCTTGGTTTTCTTGACAGCTATTGTATTTGCAACAGACAATTTGGACACCACACTCTCAAAGTTCTTGAGCAGGTAAGAGATGGTGTGCTCCACTGAGAAGCAGAAGCAAGCAGCCGCATGAGACTGGCTCATCTCTGATACATTCTTAAATGGGAGCGTTGCAGGACGTCCCAAAAAAGCTCAATGGAATTTACACAGTAAACTCCACTGAGGACCACTGGGTCAAAGCGGACCAATTGGGCATCCTTGTAGGCAGTAAATGCCCAATCAGATGCCCCCCTCAGCATGTGTAAGCTCAGTCAATGCCTCCCTGGACATTGAGAAGGACCCGTAGATGCAGTCCTCCAGCTCCCACAAGACTGTAAGGTCTTGCCCATAATGGTGCAAGGTTATAAAATAAAGTGTGTAGAGCATTAGGATTTAGATTTGGAAGGTATAAAAAGATAGGAACTGTCTGTAATATGATTTTAAACAATCCTGCTAAGAACTTATACTGGGTTACAAAAGAAAGAAGAGTTTAAGAACTCTAAACAAAGAAGATAAAACAGGGTATTTAATAGTGAGCAATTAGTAACTAAGGGAATGTCAATACTGGGATACTCTCCATCAGCAAACTGGTACATATAACTATTAAAAGATTCCTTAAGGGAAAATAATGGATATAACAAGCCTAAGGCTTGCTGTTTTACAACTCCCATTCATTGAAGAAGAGAAAAGACAGAAATTAAAACAAATTAATAAAAATGTATAAATTTCTAAAAATTAAGATCTCAAGTTAAAAATTGATAACTGTTTGAAGGGTAGAAATCACTTAGAATTTTGGCTTAAAGCCTACTCTTTACAAGCTCTTTATTTATAGAAAAAGTCTTTGCCAGTTTTAGAATGATAATCATGGGAAAGCAGCCAATAACAGCAGCAACTGGAGGGAGTTGGGTAAAAACCTGGAGGAAAAAGGGACAACATAAACCCAGTAAAACCCGCAGATTAGCACATAAACTAGAGAAGAGCAGCATTGACTTAAGCAGGAGGCTCAAAAAGTAAGAAAATGTGAAAATTATTTGAAATTTGAAGTATAATATATAGAGCTAATAAATAGCTGGGAAGAAGATTAGGACAATAACAACAAAAACAATTCAAACACAAAAGCGTAAAAAAAGGTACTAACTTAAAATACTTAATTATTAACTCTTTAAATTAAAATTTCAAATATTTAAAAATAAGCAAAAGAATAAGCAAAGCAAAAATAAATCAAATAATCTAACAAGCCTGCCCTTTGGGGCAGGGCATGACAAAGACAGGGGGAGACAGAAACAGCTGCTTTGCCACATGAGTGGCATAATTTGCATAAAATGTGACAGGAACAAACAGGACCAGGACCCAGAGGATTTCACTGTCTATGTTTTCTAAAAAAAAGAATTTTGAATTTTTATTAATTTTATATTAGGTTATCTTCTTGTGTTTCCTCTAAGCCCGCAGCTTTGGCTGGCTTGACCATTCTTGGCACAAGCAGTTGCACTGGCAATTCTCTATCCTTCTCTCTAGCGCACTTTGCAGGCTTGAGATGTGCATACATCTCAGGATCATCCATCCATCCATCCAGACAGTGTGAAGAGGACAAAGGACTTGAACTGGAGCCCCTTGACTCCATTTTTTGAATATTCAGTAAGCGCTTGATTGTTATTTCTGGGGTGTCAGGCATTTTTGACATTAGTGCCTTTGCAGACACCTTATCAATTTTTTCCCCAGTGAGGACAGCGGACTTCACTTTGGCTTTGACCTTGTGGTCAATGTCCTTTATTTTGGCAATCACCAAGTTGAGGTCTTTGAGTAGTTTTTTGAGTTCTCTCATTTGATTTTTTACTAACCTTTCAATATGTTTTTATAGCTTTTGCCCCAATAAATTCTGTATTATTTTGATACTGTTGCCTCTTTGTTTATCCTGGTTTTATTTACCATTTACTACAATATACCATCATTTTACTCATTTTGTATATGTTTTTAAGTTTGTCTCAATATGCGTTGGTTGCCTTTTTTTGCATTGCTTTCATAATTGCTGTATTGTTTTATCTTGTTAACAGCCTCTTGTGAAAATATTAACAACAATTTGGCAATCAGCTAAATTTAAATTAGAAAATTATATATTAATTGTGTTTAGAGAAGTGTTTGCTGATCTGAATTCAAAACCTTAATGATAAACTTTAAGCCAATCAGGAGCCATGTGAGAAAGTGATTGTTGTGACATTAAGGGTCATTCAATAATTCTTTGATGATTGTGCACTAATTAATTTTATTGGCTGGTTGTTTTGCCATTGTGCTCCACTGTTGCTATGGAAAGTTGTTGGAGGACTAGTGCTAACCCAGCAGCTGATTGAGCACTAGTCCTCCAACAACTTTACATAGCAACAATGGCACACAATGGCAAAACAACCAGCCAATAAAATTAATTAGCACACAAAAATCAAAGAATTATTGAATGTCCCTTTATGTCACAACAGTCACTTTCTCCCATTGCTCCTGATTGGCTTAAAGTTTATCATTAAGGTTCTGAATTTGGATCAGCAACAACTTCCTCTAAACACAATAAATATATAATTTTCTAATTTAAATTTGGCTGATATCAGGATTTTAGGATATTGACTAATTAACAGATTCAACCAATTAAAACAGGCCAGTTGTCAATCACTCTTAGGAATGGTTTCAACAGAATGAATCAGGCTTCAGGTTGCAGATCAATGAATCAACAACCAAATAATGTCCTGGAATTAACAATTTCATGCATTACAATTAATGAATGGAACATGCAATACTGCTCATTAATTAGTTCCCTTCATCCAGCACCTCAATATACACTTCATAATAATTACTATTATAATACTTAATTGTATCCTAGAACAAGAGGGCCATCATAAGAACTGTCATCTGCATTATTTCTAGCAGAGTCTAACTTGGACAGGGTCGCCAGGCCAAAAACTCTAAGATAAAAAGGCCCTGAACCTATTGTATTAGGGTACCTCTTATTAGTATAACAATAATCTTGTGAACTATTAACCAACCACTGGCTAGCTAGCCCTGGATAGTTGCCCATGCAGGAAGCTGAAAAGAGATTCAGCTGTTTGGCATGTCTAGAACAAACACAGTAAGCCAAGGAAGTTGTCAAGCAAGCTTCCACAAAATCCACCCAGAAAAGGCTGGGCCTCCTGCCGTTCTGACTTAATGCTACTTCAGTCTCTTCCTAGCGTTGTGGGCTAACTTAGATAAAACACAGTCAGGTGTGTTACAAAAGTAACAACTTTGAGGCCCCAGGCAGGAATCAAATCTGCTCCTGGCCACCAGGCGGGGCTAGCGGGCAGGGAAGATTTGCCTGCACCTGGATTTTTGCTTTTTGAAGCAAACCCAGGTGCAGGAACCACTCCTGTCCTTATGGTAGTTGCAGGGACTGTTCTGGGACCCAAAAGCTATGCCCAAGCCTTGGTGGGTTTGTTTGGGCCTGGGCAGGCTAATTTTAGCTGCTCAGTAAACCCAGTTCAAGCCCACCCTCCATTTAGTAATTTGGGGTCCCCAATTGGGGACCCCTTTTTTAATCAAGTTCCTGGGCCTCAGGAAAGCCTGTCAAGCCAGTCCCAAAAAGGTGATTGAATTGGGAAAAACCCCATAACCCCAGAAGCCAAACCTGCCAGAACCAATGACCAGCTAAGCCAAGATGGACCACCAAAAAGCCAAACAACTGTTCCTGAAAACCCCAAAAATGACCTTGAAGCAGCCAACCAAACAGTAGAACCTGAGATGGCAAGCCTTGCCACCCAAATAGCACCAGAAGAATGCCCAGAGGCACTTGCATGTAAGTAATTATATAAATCAGAAGCATCTGGAAAAGTTCTGTATTGTTGTCCTTACCAAATAAAGTTGTTATGAACCTTTAGTTCACCAATCTGTTCCCATACCTATTTTTAATACTCTGCCATAAGCATACACCCAAGCGTCAGCATCCAACCACTGGGATAGATAGCCAGACTTCAGTTGACAAAACAGAAGCCTTTGGCTACTACTGTTCAACCAACGCCCTGTTTGGCCTTGTGCATTTCATTGAGTATCCCCCAAATCCTGACCACAAACCCTGGACCTTGGAAGACTTGCAGTGGTACACCCACCCAAACGCACCCAAGGAACCCTACCAAATTATCTGTGACAGCAAAGCAATCACCATCTACCCTTTGATCTTCAACAGGAAGTACAAAAATCCTGCAGCCTACCTGATCCCCATAGAACCACCTCTGACACCCAAACTGACCATCTCAACCCCACCCACCTCTGATGCCGCTGGCCAGAGGAGTCAATTCCTGGGAGTGCTTTATCTGGCGCTCACAGGATTTATTGACTCTACCTTGCCATTGGCTGGGCCTTAGGCTGTGGTTGGGAAGGCCCTTTCCTATCTGGTAAAGTTAGGTCCTATCATCTGGTGGGTCATGCCAGTACCTGCTTTGACTCTTCCCTCACCCGCTGGAGCTCTGTAGTACTCCTGGTATACTGACAGGGTGGGCCGCCTTAAATCCAGTCCATTAGAATAAAAGACTGACAATTCTGTATTGACTTGATGATTGATCCAAGTCCTATTTCCTTAATATGATACTCTATTAGGCTTTATTAGTGGAGAGCAAAAGGTGAACTTTCATCATATAGTATAAATATCTATAGTAAAATATAGAAAAAAAGAACTACAAACAGTATTCAGAAGTAGGAAGAACCATCCCAATTCTTTGGCTTTGGGCCCAGTCAGACTTGCTACTTCTGCAGACAACAAAGTATTATGGGCTAAAGGTTACTCCAAAGGCACAGGTTCTCTGTGCTTTCCTAATATTAGAAACCTTAGGATATCATCTAGCAGATGATAAAATACCACATTCCACAGATTTTCTGACAGCTGATCATCAAATTGTTGTTAATTCTTTTATAAGGGGGTATTCAAAGAACTAAAAATAACTGTGTTCTGGATCTAGATAAACAGCATAGTAAATATATGATTTTATAGAAATAAGATGAACATAAAGAATTCAACCAACTAAAAACAAAGAAAAAACAATTGAAATTCTGGATAAAAATAATATAAATAAAAAATGTTGGGCAACAATGAGTTTATTTGAGACAGGAAGAGAAATGCCTATGAAGCAGAATAGTGCAATAGAGAAGGCATTGAGGTGGTGTTGACCTGGGAGGTTTGGGATTGGGCAGGAGGAGCTGGTAGGTGAGGATGGTGACAATGGGGGTTGAACCAATTAGATTATTTTTGATGGCCACCATATAACACTTACTATATTCCTTGTCTGTCATTGGCTTGATTGGCTGGTATACAGCTGTGGCCTGAGGTGTGAGGTGATTGTCCTTTTTAATTAGATGCCCATATTTACATGAAAGATCATTTGAGCAAACAAGTCATTCATCACTTCTAACCAAAGAGAGAATCATGGCCAAGGAAACCAAGATAAAGATTTTTAAAAGCCTGCAAACAGATCTCCCAGACTGTGTCTCCAATATCAAAGAGTACAACATTGGCCAGATAGATGTCTGTGTGGCCAGCTGGGTAGACTGAGGCCATATGTCTGTGCACTTGGATTGAATCAAGGGCAGTGAAGCTACTCTCCATCTGGTGGCTCAAGAAAACCCAATAAGAGAATTTGAGCTATCCCCAAATTCCAGAAATTCACTGAGAATATGGCTATACTCATAGCCGTTGGTGTAATCAGGATTTGTCTAATAATAGAAAAAACAATTGGCCAAAAAAGCCAGAAATGCACCAATAAATGCATATTATTGACCTTCTTTCTTCCATTTTTCTTGGTAGCTTTTCCTTGCTTGCCAAAATTGTCAAAAGCAATGGACAATTTGTAATACACAATGAACATGATATCATCAGAGAAACTTGTCAGGTATCAGACAAGAGTGGATTAAATGCCATGATTATATGGAGAATACTTGCTGCCATCCCATTGGTTCTCAAAAAATGGTCAACACCAAGTCAAAAGCCACTTTCCTATACATCTAGAGCTGCACCATGCACTCAGAAACCCATATGCTATGATGCGCAAATGTTTTCTGGACCTGGATCAGGGGAAGCTTAGGGTCTCACTGCAGGAGATCAAGCATAATTGTATATGCCTCATTGATCTGGGACTCTGGTACCTTTTTTGGCTTCTTGGCTGTCCCAAACAGGTTCCCCTTGTTTATCAGGTTGTTGAATTCCCGCATGATAGTGGCCTGGGTAAATTTTAATTGGGTGGCAATCTGGTCCCAGTTCAGGCCATGCTGATTGAGTGCCACAATTTTCTGGAGAATTTGGGCAGTAATTAATTTGGCACTTAGGGCGCTGGGTCACAGGCACTGTAGTCTAATTGGCTGTAGGTGTCACGGTAAATTCCATAATGCCAGGAATTATTTGGCCAAGTAGGAAGGCTCAAAAAGCTGTAAAATCTTTAACAAAATTGACCAATTTAATGGATTTGAATCAAACAGTTGATGAAAAATGGGTTACAGATGCTCCAGTTCACTAATTGAGTCCAAATCCCCCTTGTAAGCTGACGTTGATAAATCAACATAATTTGAGGATCACCAGATATGATCTTATTTATCAACAGGGCCATCAGAAGTTGGTCACTCAAGGGTTCTTTGCAAACTGGACCAGTTAATCACTTGAAAATGTGGAAGGAATAGAAGCCCAGGATCCAGGCGGTAATGCTTAGTCAAATTTTGATATATATTGAATAATTTTCACTATTTCAACTCTTAAGAGTTGAGTCATACCAAATTTTACTCAATAAAATCAAAATATCTCTTGGTCTAATTTTTTATTCAAATTCATTCTGTAGTTGGCCTTTTGCGCTACATTTCCTACAATTTAATCCTCAGCCAGATTATTACAAGAAGATGAGCCCAGCTGGAAGTACTTTATTGTTTCCTCAACCAAATGTTAATTCAATGCCTGCCAATCTTGGAGTTGTTCCTTATACTGTCAAAACCAAAACTCTGGTGCTATCTCAATGTCCTGAATTTTATGCTGAAAACACTCTGATTCTCTTGCAGGCCATTTATCTCAGGCTCTTTTGGTTAGGTTTAATGATTTTAATTAACCCTAGTATCTCATTTGAAAATTTTACAAGACTGTATCTGAAGCTGTATTGGTGGTTAATCATTAACTCCATGTGGATTTGTGGGTGATTCCCCACCACTTGGGGACAGCTTCTTATTATCTGTCAATTTCTGTCACAGTAGGGGGAGCAGGTTAGGTGTTGGTGGGCAGTTGATCCAAGCCAAGGTTTCCATTCTGATTGGCTAATTGGTTGGCAGCTTGTGCAGGGATGGGTAAGGGAGCAGGGGAAGAGCTAGACACTAAGTGACTCTCAAACAATTCAAATCCATAGGGGTTGGGGATCAAGTAAAGGTTAGATTCCTTGTTATCCACATTAAAGATCTGGGTGTAAACAGGGGCCACCATGCTCTGAGTCTCACCTTTAAGGAATCTGTCTTGGCTGCTGCTGGCTTGTTTGTTGGCGCCGTCAATAATGTTGCTAGTAAAAATCATCTTAAAATAAACATAGAAAAAATCACTAAAAGTAGAAGTTTAAAATTTTATGATTTATTTTATTGTAATCACCAGTCCATAGTTGGAAAGTTCTTGAAACCATTAACATAAATAAAGAGCCATCAAAATGAATAAAATGCCTCTGTTCCTAAATTGGATAGTTGTTGATTGGCTGTTAAACTGTTAATTTTCTATTTTAGGCTGCATATACTACACATATTCTGTGACTTCATTTTTTTGTGAAATCTTTCTTCTAGGTTGCTCTATTTTTGTTTCATTTTAGTTCTTCTGTTGGTGCCTATATGAATCCTGATAGGATTATAATATATTCTGGAACAGCACCAATCTATTTCACTTGATGTACCAGTTCATTTTTTTGTAGTTTGAACTACACTTTTCAATGTTTGATATAATTTTGTATTATGTGTTAGTGATATTTTGTTTAATGGTTGACATTTTGCCAGTTTACCAAAAATACATAGATTACTTGATTCCTGAATCTTGCCTGACTTGGGGTTTGCTTAAATATGAGTTTATTTTGTTTAGATATGAAGTATTTTTTCTTATTGCCATAGCTTTTAAGACTACTGTATATTATCTTCAATCTATTGTACTTTTACATTTGTTAAGCCTTCATATAATAGAACAGCACTCAATTGTACATCATGATTCATTTGTGTTTAGTTATATTTTATTAGTTACTTGCTTTACACCTGTATAGCTTTGGTGTACAAAATCAACCAATGAAAACAAGTATAAGTGACATAAATCAATAACTTGGTAAGAGAAGAAATGGTTTTGAAGGAAAACAGTTTGATAAACTGGCTCAAAAATTCCCTCAATTTTGGGAATGAAGGCCACAGATGACATGATTTTTTTACCCTCCAGGAGTTATGAACATGGCTCTTGGGAGCTTTAACCCTTCAAAGTTTATTGATGTTCTTAAATTTGCATTCTTTGTATCTTGCCTGGTGGTGTAAATTTATAAATTCCCATATGAATCATCTTCCAATTTTAGGTCCTTGTCTATTTTTTTATTTATTGCTTACCATGATCTCCCTTGCTGTGGTGTATTTGATCCAGCTACACCTTTTTTATGGTGTGATTTGTAAGGCATAATGTAAATTATATAGGTGTTCCTTATTCTTTAATAAAATTTAGTCCTCTTTATATTATTCTTTTATCTTTCTGTTTAAGGAGAAGCTCAAGCAATTTATCTTTTCTCAAAAAGCAAGCTGCTGCCTGTTTGTGACATTCACAATGGAGCTGCATTGAGCCATCTCCTCCTCTATCAAAGCTAAAACCAGCACAAAAAATCTGGTGCTCACTGTTGTGTTTGACTCCTGGGGATAACATCCAGGAGGACACGGCAAGAAATCTTTATAACAAAAGATTTGAGGTTTGAAGCTAGCCTTGGGTTAGCCTTCAGGACAAGATTAATGGCATGTATCTTAATTTCCTGGAATACAAGACAAGAAATTCCTTTTGGTAAAAAGGAAAGGAAAAAGCTTAAAAAATATTAAAGCCAACATAAATGTGGATAAACTTGTTGTTATTAGGAGAAATGATTATTATTAAATAGTAGACAAGGGTCAATGATCACTCATCAGGTAGACAGAGTGATTGAGGGGGTCACATTGGGGTGAGGTCATACCAGGATCAGACAAGGGCAGTTATGGTATTCCTGAATGGATGGACATTAGAAAAGACCCATTTACAGAAGGCAAGGAATTCCCAAAATTGAATGCAAAACTGACCAAATCTTCACACATATCCCTATTTGAAGGCTATATCAAAATAGCATTAATGGCGCAGTTTCTGACATCTCCCCCCTCAAGATTGGACACAGGAAGTTGATATTTGTGGAGGAATTTGGATTGAACTTGGGCAAAAGGACAGCTAGATGACAGCAGATTCACAGTATAATCAACACCCTTCTTGAAGATGAATTCACAAGGTCAACCCAGAGAGAGTCTAGCTTATGAGCTCTGCCTCCAGTACAATTCTGATAGTAGAGGACTAGGTTGCCTATTTGATACTCAGGGAGAGGGGCTCTAGCAGCATTGAACAGGGAGAATTCCAGAGCCTTGACCTTGTAAGCAGTGGAATATGCCATTATCTGAATGTCAATGATACAATTAGTCAAGTCTTTGACATGAGCTTCAGGATTGGCAGACACATCAACTTTGATCAAAGGGGGTCCCAAAATTGAGGGGTTTGTGGCTTCACGCCCATAAAGCATGGCAAAGGGAGACTGGCCAGTAAATTGGTGTCTACTGAGTCAATATGCAAAGAGAGCAGCAGGGAGGAACATATCTCAATTAACAGCATCAGAGAGGGTGGATTTACTCATTATGGACACCAGGGAGGAATTTTCTTGTTCAACAGTTCCATTGGTTGACAGGTTATACAGTGCAGAGAAGGATTGATGTGTACCCATATCCTCTACAATGAACGTTATGAGGCGGGCATTAAAGTTGGTCCCATTGTCAGAGAGCAGGACTTGAGGGCACCCATGACGGTAGAAGATATCTTGCAACAAGAAATTAGCAGTGGTCTTGGAAGTTATATCTTTAGTAGCTCTGGATTCAACCCAATTGCTAAAATGGTCTACGGCAACTAAGATAAACCAACACCCCAACCTAGACCAAGGGACAAGCCCAACAGCATCAATACTCACATTGTGGAAGGCATGTTTAGGGGGATGAACTTAAATTAATGTTGGGAAGATTGGGGTTGTTGAGCTAAAAATAATGACAGGAGGCAAGGACATCAGGGATTAAGAGGCACATGTTTTCCCAATAGAAGTTCTTGAACAACCAGTCATGAGTTTTTGCTATACCCCCATGTCCAGTATCAATGTGAGCTTGGAGAATAACGGCTATTCTCATACTAGGGAAAACTTAGGGCAGATAGATGTTGTTGATTTTCTTAAAGAGTTGTCTATCTCAAAATCACAGTACTCTTTGATAGGATCTGTAGTGCCAATTAGATGTCTTCTGGATCAATAATCCAGGATTCAGGGTACCCTATTATCTTTTATAAGCAATCAACATCTGAAGTATGGATAGATAGGATAGGAATCAATGAAAAACCATCAGCATTCTGGTGTTGTGCACCAGGACGGAGTACCACAGTGAAATCATATCCTTGCAGACGCAGAGCCCAACATGCTAGTTAACCTTCAGGTTCCTTTAGTTGTTGCAGCCATTTGAGGGAGGAGTGATCTGTGACTATTGTGAAGTGGGTCCCATAGATGTAGTGCCTGAACTGTATTAAAGCATGCAGCACTTCCAGAAATTCCTTTTAAGTGACGCTGTAGTTCTTCTTTAGCTTGTTGAGAACTTGAAAAGAATAGGACACAGGTTAATCCACGCCCTCATTGTCAAGCTGGGCTAGGATGGCACCCACAGCTACTCCACTAGCGTCAGTTTACAAGATAAACTCCTTATTGTAGTCAGGGTAAACTAGGATGGTAGCCTCTTTGAGCTTGGTTTTCAGTGCTTCAAAGGATTGCTGTTGGCTGTCAGTCCATTCAAAGGGTATATTTCAAAAGAGCTGGACAAGAGGTTTTCTTAATTCAGCAAAGTCAGGGATGAACTGGCAACAGTACCCTATCATACCAAGAAATACTTGGACCTCCTGTGGATTTGTGGGGGGCAGAATCTTGTCAATGGCTTACACCTTATTATTCATGGGGTGTATTCCAGTCTGGGTGACCTCATAGCCTAAGAATTTGAGTCCCTCTTTAAAGAAGGAGCACTTGAAGGGGTTGAGTTTCAAGCCAGCTTTGCAAATCTTGATGAAGACAGCCTTGAGGTGTTCCGAGTGGTTAGTAAAGGTAGCACTGAATACAGTGATGTCATCAAGGTACACAAGGACACAAGAGAGCTTTAGGTCTTGTAGGATGGAGTCCATAGCTCGTTAAAATGTGGCAGGGGCATTGCAGAGTCCCTGGGGCATACAAGTGGGGTCAAAAAGGCCTTCTGAGGTGATAAGCGCAGCCTTTTCTCTGTCTTCAGGGGATAAATCAACTTGCCAATATCCAGAGGCTAGATCCATGGCTGAGAAAAACTTGGAACCACCTAGCCGTCTGAGAGCATCATCAATTATGGGCAAGGGATATGAGTCTTTCTTAGTGAGGGAGTTCAGGCGGCAATAGTCCATTACAATGTGATGTTCTCCATCTTTCTTCTTGAGGATCAGTAACAGGGAAGCCCAAGGACTTTGGGAAGGAGCCAGTAACCCAGCATCTAGTAGTTGCTTGAGTTCTTTAGACACTTGAGCATCCTCCACCCTACTACAACAGTATGGTTTAGCACAAAAAGGGTGTGCATCTGTTGCAACTGAACCAATGAAAGTTCATTATTTGGAATTAGGGAAGACAACAGTCCAATAGAAAGGACATAATAATAAGAATAAGGTATTGTTTATTGTAGAATATTGTGATTAATATACTATATGGGGAAAGCCATAAGGCCACAAGGGGGTGGCATAGTGGGAAGTTCCATGTAAGGTTGAAGCCAAGGAATAACTTGTGCAGGAATCAGCTAGTCAAATTGGCAGTGCTTCTAACTAGGATGAAGTCCCGCCATTCAATATTGCCATCAGATTAATTCATAGCATTAGATACGTCAAGGGGCGGCTCATTGAGCGCCTCTGTGTATTGTAAGATACAATATCAGGCAAGTCTGGGAACTCAGTTGTAATACATCTCCAGTATCAATCTGATGGATGACTCTTTTGGCTAGGCCATAGTCCGTAGGTCCAGAGGCAAATATGTTGCTAAACTGATTGAGCAGGTCAAACATGTCTATTTTTTAGATGGGAGACAATTGGAGAAAATCAGCAGTGGCAAACCAGGAGAGAACTTGAGGATTGTCTTCAGGTAAATTGAAATCACTAAAAGTTCCAAAGGGGTAAAAGGAGGCCACTTGTTCTTCTCCCAGTATACAACCATGCCCTACAACCTGGCCTTGGGTCACTTTCATGGGTAGAGCCATCAGGTTGGCAAGCAGTAATTGTACAGGCTCTTTGTGGGTTTGATCCAGGATCCCTGGACACAGACAGGGCTCCTTACGGCTTAGCGATTCAGGCAAGTAGAGTTCCAAGAACAATTTATCAGGTAGTTTGTAAGAAATCTGGGAATCAATCACCAATTGGGAACCCAGGGGAATGGTAATAGCAGCTGGTACTAAAAGAGGTACCCCTTTTTTTGCAGGGAAGGAAAGAGGAGGGGTGCACATGTTGGAGGAGTGAGTCCTATACTTGGGAGAGAAGTTAACCGTGAGGTACTCAAGCACGCAGGTTTTAAGACGTTTTCCTGGGATGCATGGAGGTTCTTCAAAAATCAAAGGGACCTCATATCCTAAGAGCAAAAAGTATATATCTTGTAGGTTTACAATCCTTTTATATTCTCGGAGGAATTGTGTACCAACCAAGAGGTCATAGCTTTCATTCTCAGAGGACTACAGTGGGGGAAGAAATGAGGAGTTTCCCAAACCTCTGGGTAGAGCAGAGTAGGCATCAATGGCCTTCGTTTGTGACATGCCAGCTGTGCCATACAACTGAGTGTAGTTGAGGTCAGGGGCCAACTTAAGTTTCTTCATTAGTTTTGAAGATACTAAATTGACTGGAAAACCCATTTCCAAGATGGCTTTGATTTTAACCTTTTGGATTGATACTTCCACGTGGGTTGTATCTTTCCAAAAGGGGTGCAAGACTGCCAACACATCTTATGCAGCCTCTAGCTCATTCTCCCATTTAGCTAACATGCACCTTAAGGGAGGAATCTCCTTATAAAAAGTCTGTAGAGGGAGCAATACAGTTACGTTTTGAAAGAGAGCTTATGATAGCTTGGCTGCTTCTTTGGAGGAATCAACCAAGACAGGAGGTCAATGGGCTTCAGCTAGGTAAGGGCGAGCCACCATTGCTTTAGCTTCACTTGCAGGTACTCAGGAAGTGGTGGTGGTTTTCCCAGAGCAAAGCTTGTATGGGACAGATATAGTTTCTGGAACAGCCAAGACAAGATAACCATAACTATCAGAATCTTCAGGCTCTAAATCACTGGAGAGATTATGAAATAGATGAAGGATAGTTGGGCCAGAGGAAGACAGAGATTCCTCATTGGAAGGAGGATCAGGGGGAGACAGGGGAGTTTGGTCAGCAGAGAGTGTCTCCGTCTCTAGGCTGACCTCTCTTTTCCTGCTTGTTCCTTGGGGTCACAACCTTCCACTTGGGGATTAGTGCAAGTACACAAGTAGTGCCCTATTTTGTTGCAGTTATGAAAACCTTGCTTTTTAGCCTGCCCGCCAGCACACAGTGTCATAATGCACAGCGTACAAGAAGTAGTCCCAGTATTACTGTCTTTATTTTCACGTACCACTGTACCTCCATGGGTCAAATGCATGCCTTGCAAGAGCGTCTTAATAATCTTAATGGAAGTGAGTGAAGCCTTGTGTGCCTTAAATTGTAGGCATACAAGCTGGTTTGCCTTCAAAGCATTTGAACATGCTGTGTAAGCTTCACAGGGAGTTAAAAGACAACTGGTGATTAACTGGTATCTTTAATGTAGAAGCAGTCAGCAAACTCAGCCAGTGTATTGGATCCAGGTCCAACCAGTCAAACTTATTGTTATCTTGCCCTTGACTCTTATTACTATTACCTTCTTGTGAAAAAGCTTTGAGGAGCTTTGCCTCCAGGGAGGCAATTTTATGAGAAAAACTTTATTGTCATCCCGCCAACAAGCCATAATCTTGACACTCTTCTCCTCCCTACTTCTCAATCCCTCAATTTCACAATTGGCTCTGTCTTTCACCTGTTGTAACATTTCATCAACCCCTAACAGCAAGTTCCAGGAGTCCCATGCATAGACTTGATTTCCCTTTGCAGGGGTTCCCTCTTTGGCAAAATAGTTGGAATATAGTTCTTCAAAAGCCGCTTTCACTTCTACAAAAGATATCTCAGGTGCTATCTTAGAGACTTCCAAACTTGCCTAATCCTCCTTGAGTGAACAGTAGGAACTTCCTTCCTAGCAGCAGCAGTTTCTACACAAAGCACCCCAAATTTTGCTCTTTCTAATTATATTAAAGAAGACATACTAATTAAAAAGTGGTTTGAGGGGAAAGTGTCACAATTGACAATATATATTTATTAAAATTTAGCTTTTTTTTTGCTTATATACCATTTAGGGCATATTTGGCTGAAAACCCCTCCGGTTCCTGAATCAACCTATGATTCATCACGCGGTCTATGACATTTGAGTCATCCAAACCTAGATCTTTACCTAAAAGATCCACTGTAATTCTCAGCCTATGGGAATTAACCTACAATGAGAAGGAGTCACCTGACGCCATTTACCTCAATGTATCCATTTGGCATGGAGCTTCCTCAACTCCCGGTGCCAAAGCCCGGTGGAATATACACATTCCAAAACTCAGCTCTCAATGTTCCAACTAGGAACTAGCTGATCAAACCTGAATCCCTAGACATCATTGTCCTTATTTGGTTATCTTTGCATTTAATGGTTTTTTGCCTTTAAACCCATTAATAAACTTCAAAACTCAAACCAGGCGCCACTGCGGCACCCAGCATTTTCCCAGGCAGCTCCACGGCGCCCAGCTCCTCAGCACCTGAAAAATTCACTGGGCGGCGCCTTGGCACTTCTAACCTAATGAATTTTCCAAAACAGCCCTTTTAACCCAAATTTGGGGGTTTACTTTTGGCTAAACTTAACCAAACTTCTTGACACAGTCAAGGCAATTAACCAATATAATTAAATCCTCATTAATTATATTCCCATGTATTTATTAGTTAATCTTCCTGGTTAATTAAATCATTTCTTTGAGTTTTTTTACCCCCAAAGGAAGTTATTGAGTATGTGTCAACTTGACAGGATGTATCCCAAGGACTCGCACCTTGACACACTCAATTGCTGCGTGAAGCAGTTTCCCACCCACAATTGAGATAGCTCACACTATCTCTAACTTACATGTTCTTATCCGTTTGGAGCGCAAGTCTTCAAAGGAAGACAAGCCAGACTCAAAAAATGCTTATCTGTTTCCGCTGTGAAACAAGATACCAGACTGACCTGTGAGTTGGCAGACTCAGAAGAAAGAGGATTTTCCTTGCTACCAACAGCTGCAAGCAGGTGTTGCTTCACAAAGTCTTGAGTTGGATGCGCTCTTTGACCAGGACCTAAAAAGGTTCTCTTGTTTCTGGCAAGCCATAAACCAAAGAGGGATTCACCCCACACCAATCTCCAAACCTTCTCACCCGCCAAATTAGCATAAAGCACCTGTGGTGAGATTGCAGCCAAGAGTTTGGGCCACTGCCAAGTGACCCAAACTGCTTCCTTCTCAAGATGGTACCAATTGTACCAGTGGAACACACATGACCATATTATTCTCACTTCCAAGCACTCTAGGAAAATGTGTTTTGCGGATTCCACTTCCCTGAAAAATTTGCTTGCAAGGTTTGCAGGGTCCTCTTTGTTGTGCCACTTTTGTAACACCTCTCCTGTGTGAAGGATCCCCCCTCTGAGTTGGTATAGAAAGTTCTGAACCGCAATGACCCATCCTGTTCCTATCTTCCCCCAAAGGTTGACTAGCCCTTGTTTCACCTTCTTTTGCATCATTAGCTTCAGCATGTGTCTCAGAGCAAGTCCCGTGGATTAGTTTTTCCAATAGTCACAAGTAGAGAATTCAGCCAGGAGAATCCTGTCATCTTTCCCTACCCTCAACATTCTTCTTAACCTCACCAAACATTCAGACCACGTTAACCTTGGTGCGTTGTTTTGGAACCGCCCTTGCACTTCTTCTGCTTCCGTCAAAATCCTGCTTTGATCATCCCCATCTAAGTTCTCATATGGTTTACAGTATTGTCTCAATTCCACTGGCCAGTAATTTTGATTCTCCACTATATCCCATCCCTTTTTAAAGTAAGCCTTGTCCAAGGGTTTAGAGTTCTTTGGTGGGTCCAATCTCCTTAGTAATCTGCCTTTGCCTGTAATGATATTGCCCCAGTGTGTCGCCCCAGTGATCTTAAAAAAGGCCTTCTGGGTCTGAGCATCTATGTCCAATCCACAGTCTCCACCCCACAAGGGGATGGCTCTTGCTTTTTGTAATGTCCACTTGTCCACCAAAATTCTACCATTGTTTTTTGTCCAAGTTCTAAAAATGTCCTTCCAGAAGCCTGGTAGGTATTTTGCTGCTACCTTAGTGTTCTGGTTAATTCCCCAGCTCAAAACTTGGTTGTCCTTTGTTTTGATCAGTTGTGCCTTGTTCAGATAATCTCCTAATATAGGTAACCACACCTTTGGCTTCTCATTGTCTGCAATGTGCGCTAACCACTGTAATTGAATTGCCTCCAGCATAGTCTCAAAATTAATTAGTCCAATGCCCCCCTTCATTGTCTCCTGGCATAGATCCTTGTATCTGATTTTTGCTGCTTGACCATTCCATATGAAATTTGTTATTATCTTCTTTATTGTCATAGTTGCTGATGGTGTTGGTGAAACCACCCCAGCCAAGTACCATAGTTTGGATAATATAAAAGTGTTGAGAACCAAGGCCCTTCCGTGTAGGAAAGGTTCAGAAACTTCCGCTTTCCCACCTCTTTAGTTATCTTGGTTACCTGGGGGTTCCAGATTTTCTCCGGCAACATTCCTCCCTGGATGAAACACCCCAAGTACTTATACTCCTCCCCGTCTGCTAAACAAGGGATTTGCTGGCTTGAGTTGTTCATCCATGTTGCCGTCTTTCCAATAGTAGTTGATTGGAATTTGGAAAGATTCACCTTCACATTACTTACCCTCTGGTACTTATCTAAAACACACATTACCCTTGCTTTGTCCTCCTTGTCTCTACAGAAAATCTGTGTATTGTCCGCATACATCAAGTGAGAGTAACATTTTCCGTTGATTTTTAGCAATTTTCAATTGGCCTTTAGCAGGGCCGCTGACAGTGATTCTATTACAAGGACAAACAACAATGGAGAAAATGGGTCTCCCTGACGTACACCTCTTTTAACCTCAAATGGCTGTGATAGATTCCCATTCACATTAATATTAGATTTTGCCACTCTGTATATTGCTTTTAACATGCTCACAACATTGTTTGGAAACCCAATCTTAACACACACTTTCCACAAAAACTCATGACTCACTCTGTTGTAGGCCTTCTCCTGGTCTAAGAACATCATCCATCCAGTTTCCCGGATATCATTTTTCTTGGTCCATTCCTTGATTAAGAAGTACTGCATTAGGTTATCCGCTATTGATTGTCTGGGAATGAATCATGTCTGTTCTTCACTGACAATATCCTTCAGCTGGTGCCTCAAGCGCATGGTCAGAACTCCCATGAGTATTTTGTAGTCTACATTCAAAAGCAAAAAGGGGTCTGTATTTTGCAAGGTTAGTTGGATCACCCTTCTTATACAGCATTGTCACTATCCCCTTGCCCATTCTTTGGTTGTAACACCTATGTCTGGGTCCAAGATCTTGTTGAAAACTTTGCATAATATTGATGACATCTCTTCCTTGTAAAACTTGTAGAACTCCATTACAATTCTGTCAATTCCTGGTGATTTTCCATTCTTAGAATTTTGAATCACAGTTGCTACCTCCTTCCATCCAATGGGCAACCCCAAGGACTTCTTTCCTTCCACTGATAAAACATGTAAACCTTTTATGAGCTCTTCAGCTGCTGCCTTGTTTCTTTGTGCTTCACTATACAGATCCGCATAATACCCCTTGACTGCCTCTGTCAAACCTTCCCTTGTGTCTACTGTGGCTCCATGAAATGATAGTTCTACAATCCTAGCTGACAGTCAGAATACTCCAATTGCGCTCTTCAGGAGTTCTAGGTCTGTGTTGGACTTCTCATTCCATTTTGCCTTTGAAGCCTTCAATCTATCTGCTGTGAAATCTCCAATTGCTTTGGCATATTGAATTGCTTTTTCTGTGAAGACTGATGTCTCCATTTTGCTTGCTTTCCTACATACCTTGGAAAATTTGGACTCCCTAGCCTGATATCTTGTCATCTTTGAATTCATCAGTCTCCCAAAGTTCTCACAATTTTGTTTGATTTCCTCCTTGGTCATCATCCAGACATTGTAAGCCCTTTCCTCCTCTATTTTGTATATGAAGTGTAACCTGTTCCAGTAGTAGTTAAGTTTCTTTGTAAGGAGATCTTGGAGTGGAGACCACTCTAAGAGTCTAGGATTCATCCTCTAGATTCCTTTCCCTGCTTGAGCCTCCTGCTCCTCCTTCACCAGCAGTTCCAGTGGTCTGTGATCTGAATCTGTTGACACCAAATTTCTGACACTTATCTTAAACCTTTGCAACATTACTTCAGGGACCGTGATGATGTCAATTTGGGAGAAGTGTTTCTCTCTAAAGAAAGTCCACCCTTCAGCCTCCTCTAAACCTCCTCAATCACCCTTTCTCCACATATCTACTACCCCCATTGATGCCATTAACTGTGTTAACTCTGTTGCTCCTTGATCTGCAGACCAATTTCTTGATGCACCAATTCTGTCACACGCAGAGATCACACAGTTTAAATTTCCCCCCATTATCACATTTCCGCCTATACCTAACTCTCCCACTTTCCTTTGGACCTCCTGGAAGAAGGCCATCCGTTCTGTAGGATTGTTTGGTGCATATAGGCCCACTACCCATTGCCATCCTGACTTTATCTCAACCTGGATGGCTGAGGCTCTGCCGGGTACTATTTCCAATTTTTGTATTACTTTGACTTTCTTCTTCCACCAGATTATTACACCTCCCTTTGGTTTCATTGGTCCCTTTGGTCCCGCCCTTTTGGATGTTTCCTCTGTTTCCTCCACTAAGTGAGAGTAAAACAACTGTGTTGGAGCGAGTTGATATCTCCACTCTTTCTCCACACCTGGCTTGGATTTGGTCTCCCTGAATACTCCTATATCAATGCCATGTTATAATAATATATATGAAAGCCTCTGTCTTTGTTTAAGTTCCCCCAAACCTTGGACGTTGGCAAACTCTAGCTTTATACTCATTTAATTAATATTGTTTGCAGATGGAACTATCTGTATGGGGTTATCCACACTGACAATCACATTGCTGGGTACAGTAGATTTCTCCTTCTGACAACCTTGTGATCTTGTTTGGCCTATGGGCTTCCCTTGACCTAGGTTATCTTCTGTTTCCATCTTTTCTCCTATCTAATATCCACTTTGACCTGGGTCTCTGTTTCTGTTAGAGCCTTGGTTGTATCCTTTTCTTTCAGGTTTGTGTTGACAAAGAATAGTTTGGCCAAAACCTTCAAATCCTTTGGAAGCTGCGCCTTTAGGATTTCTGCATTAACTACAGTAGCGCGCCACTTCCTTCCACCATTTTCTGCTATCAGTGGTCCTAGCTGAGAATTGCTTTGGGTAGCTTCTTTAGTGACTCCAAAACCGTCAATAGCCAAAGTTTTGGCCACCTTCAGCTTCCTTGCTGCTTTCTTACTTTTGTTGTTAGGCACAACTGGGTTTTTGTTTACAGGAACTGGGTTCTTTGTCTGTGTCTCTTTCTCACTCAACTCCTTCAACTTTGCCAACACCTTGGCTGATTATGCCCCCAACTTCTTTCCCCCCTCCTCAGCTGCCATATTTACTGGACATTTTCCCCTGATGTGTCCCTTTAGTCTGCAGTGGAAGCACCTGTCCAAAGGGCAGAGTGGGAGTTTCCAACCACCTACACTCAATGAGCACGGCAGCTTATTCACTGCTTTCACCAGTTCCACCTTCAAGACATAATCCCCGGGTTCTGTGACAAACTTATTTTGTGTTCCATCTGGTTGCTTAATACTCAATGACTTTTGGTTCTCCACACAGCTGGTAACCCTGCCCAAGACTTTTGCCTTTTCTTCAATTTCCATTGCGCTTACTACCAGTGGTACATTTTGTATTAAGAATTTCCCAACCTCAGTTCCCATGTTGCAAATTGTGATTTCCTCCATCTTTGTCCCAAATTCTGTCCCCATGGCTTGCTCCTTCTGTGCTTTTTATGGAATGTTATTAGTATTGTTCCCTTACCTAGTTTTGAAATATGTACATGCGTGAACCCACACTTTTCCACCACTCTGCAAAAGAGCCAATCTCTAAACACCACTGTTATTACTTCTACAGTGTGTAGCCTGCGTAAACTTTTTATCACACTGGCCGGCAGGTTCCTGGAGGTTCCCACGTTTCCACACTCTATTTGTCCTTCCTTTGGTATTGCTACTGCCTTCTCTGCCCACAATGCAACCATTGTTTGAGAGAAAGATGCGGTTTTTTTTCTTAGTCTGGGGTTCATTTGCGTTGTCTGTTGTCCCTTAGAAGTGAGGAGCATGGCTCCCCTCTCTTGCTTGTCTGATTGTTTTTTCTGGTCTGTTAGAGGTGGTACTGTTCCCATTTGATATTGTATTTTTAGCAGGCTATGGTTATTCTTCCTAGTGGCACACTCAGACTGATCTAGAATATAGTAAATTTAAGGCATGAACTTACCACTGCATTGTTAATACACCTGTCCTTTTGGAGCAAGCAGGAGTGTCCCTTCCTTGTTGCTGGGCAGCCTACATACATCCTTACCAGGTCTAGTTACCAAAGTAACCGTACAACCCATCCAGCCTTGTAGCAGAGCAGTGTGATAGACAATGCGCCCAACTCTCACTCTCCCCTTGACAAACTGTTACTTCTTAACCCATTGCTGAGATCCAGAGCTGCAACACCCTCAAGTTGGTAGTTCATACCCATTTTTTTGCAACGTTCCACCTTGATTTGACCATTACCAGATTGCATCTTAGCATCACCCCTTGTTTCTGCTTGCTGGCCAGGAATCACCCTGTTATCAACGGATACCACAGGAAGGTCATGCAGCTAAACCATCAACTCTGCCAATTAAATCATTTCTGAGATGCCTAGTCTCCAAGATTGATTTGGCCAATCTTGTCTTCTGTTCTTTTATTGAATATAGATACTAATTTTTCAGGAATCTTTATCTTAAGAATTCCAGTCAAACCTATCTACATAAAAAAATCAGCAAAAACAGAACAACTTTATATTTTGGAGTATTTTTTTGGCTAAATACTTAACAATGACTGTTGTACAGTCACAAGGCCTCTTCCTTTTCTTCAGAGGAATTAGCCTCATCTTCCTGGACCTTTATTAGCTCTAATTCCCATGGAACAGCTTAAGGAATTGAGGATTAATACAAGACCATTCTTCTCCTAGGGCGGCTCCCACTCCTCAAATTAGGTAGTTTGGTCCTGGACTAACCGAGATAATTTTCATAGGACCCACCCATTTCTGAAGACCTCTTCTGGGATGTTTCTCTCAGCGCCTTTGATCAAACAATACCAGATCTCCAACCTGGAAATGATCACAGGGAAGTACTCCAGGATTTGAGTTCTATTTGGTGGCACGTCTCTCTCAAACCTGCTCTCCCTTACTCCTTGCCTCAGCAAATAACTTCTGCATCTTGACTGCATGTTCTTCCACAGCATCTTCATAGGAATTCTTTTCCACAAACTCCCATTGACCAACCTCAGTACTTTTTGTAGTTTCCTGGCCATACAACATCTGAAACAGAGAAACCCCAGTAGTATCATGAGGCATTGTATGGTATGTCATGACACTCATTGCCAAATGATCCTTCTAACGGGTTGTGGCTCCATCAGCTAATTTCTACATGATGCGCTTCAGTGTTCCAATGGTTCTTTTGGCCAAACCATTTGACTTGAGATGATATGGGGCTGAGGTTAACTTAAAATTGCCCCATTTCAAGCATTCCTTAGTCAATGCTGGCCCTATGTAGGGTGGTTTATTATTGGTGAGAACCTTCTCAGGGCAACCATGCTGTGCCATTATTTCTTATTGGAGAAATTTAGCAATTGCCACACTTGTTTCTTTGTTCAATGCTCAAACTTCTACACATTTGGTAAAAGAATCAACAGCCACCACAAAGTATTCTTTTTGACTACTTGCTAGCGTAATGTGACCAGTATTTATTGAGACCAACTCAAAAGGATAATTTGACACCACTGACTTGAGCTGCACCTTGGATTTTGCCACTGAGAATTTAGAGCAAATATCACATTTTTGCAAAATCTTTAGGATAATAGCTCTCATCTCTGACCACCAGTACCAAGTTTCCACCGCTTGTCATAGTTTCTCATATTGAAGATTATCTTCCCATTGTACATGCAGATCCCTCACCACTTGTAGACGCTTTGATTTTTCTATGTAAATACTATTCCTCAATAAAGCTTCCTATGCTTCTTGCATCTCAATTTCTTCTCAGGCCAACAACACTTGGTACAACAAGTAGGGAATCTGATTTTCAAACCCTGGACATTATATGATATCATAATTATATCCAGATAGCCTTTTTGCATACAATTGCATTCAGCCTTGCAAGTCATCCTTTGTTCAATCTGCTCTCAACACCGCGTGATCTGTGACAGTAAATAACAGCATTCCTAGGATATACGTCCTAAAATGTTACACTGCCCATATTATTGCAATCCTTCACGTTCAGTAGTAGAGGATTTCCTTTGAGTGGTCCCTAAACTCTTAGAACCATACACTATGGGATGTTGGGATAACTTTGACTCTCCTTCTTGAGTAAGAACAGCACCAAGACCAGTTGAACTTGCATCTGCTTCAATGTAGAACATCTTCAACCAATCAGGGAATCTTAATATGAGGGCCTCAGAGAGTTTTTTCTTTAGCTCTAAGAAGCTTGACTCTTGCTCTTGTCCCCAAAAAAATTGGGTGTTCTTCCTTGTTAATGCAAACAATGGCTTTCCAAGTGAGGAGCAGTTAGTTATGAATCTCTGGTAGAAATTCACTGACATCATAAAACCTTAAACCTCTCAAACTGACTGTAATGGCCTCATGCTTAACAACAGAGTAACTCTCTCAGGACTTGGCTTAATCCCTTGAGAATTCACAATATGACCTAACACCTTGACTTCTTGACAGGAAAGCTTAGTCTTAGATACACTAATATTCAACTTTTCTTTCTCAATCTGGCAAAATACTTGATCAAGATCCTCTAGATGTTGTTTTAGAGAGGAATATATACAGTAATATTATCTATATATACCAAAACACATCTAGGCTATAATCTTGTCATAATCAGGTTCATTACACGCTGAAACACAGAACATGCTGTCTTCATTCCCAATGGCAAGACTTTCCATTGATACAGAATGTCAGGTGTAGAGAACACTGTGACCTCCTTAGACTTTTCATCAATTAACAATTAGTGATAACCCTTGGTCAGGTCTAAAGTGGTGAACCAGGAAGATCCAGCCATAGTGTCCAGCTGGTCTTCAATCCTGTGCATTGGGTAAGCATCACATACAATATCCTTATTCACCATTTGGAAATCAATACAAACACATATATTCCCATCTGGCTTTGGAACACAAATCATCAGAGCAGAGTAAGGACTGATACTTTCCTCAATCATGTTGGCCCTTCACATTTTCTCCACCTCTTCTCTAATTGCAGCAACTTCTGCAGGACTACAACGGGGTACACACCCTTTTTACAGCTTCCCAGTCAACGTTTTTATGACATAGGGTGGACCAGTTCTTCCCACATCATATATTCCAACAAAAAACAACTACTTCATTTCCACACCAGAGTATACAACAGGGTACCTGGTACTTCACTTGAACATAGTATATGGGTTAAATTGTTGAAGGGCACATAAACATAAGAGATAGTAGGTTTATTAGATGTGACTTCTCTAACCACAGGCATCCTTAATCCAATACACTGACCTTGTTGAATATCCACAGGAACTGCACAAGTATTAAACAACTTCAAAGACTTGAGAAGTTTGCCATTTGACCCATTCTCAAATATCACCACATTTGAAGATATATGACAGGATAACTCTGGGATAATTTGTCCTTCTGTGTTCCATAATTGAAGACTACCGGCTTCAACCAGGAATTCCCTTTGGTGAAATTGAACAATGTTCCTTGGCGTAGATGAGCACTGACTGAACATCTTATGGAGCTGGCAGAATTTTCAGCTGTTGATAAACGTACTCAACTCCATCTTGGACCAAGACATTCTTGACAGCATTCAGGCTCACCTTGGCCTCAATAATCCAAGTCATACCCATTAGAACATCAAATCCTGCTCCCGTAAAAACTACAGCGGAAGTCTTGACCATGGTATTTTCCTGTTTTATTACCACCTCATCAAACACATCTTGTTCAATAGTGGTAACCCCATCTGCAGAAGATAAAGTCAGCATGATCAATTTTGATGGGTCCATCCCATGTTTACAGACAAAGTTCTTTGATACCAATACCACAACCTGAATTGTATACTGCCTTTGCTGAGATATCATCAAGCAAAATATACTGGAGAAAACCTTTGCAATGCCCACACAAAAGGTTTTACAATCAATAATGCTGTCATGCTATGGGCCACCTTTTTACGCCATTCACTTCTTTGAGCTGATCCATGCTCAACTGAACCCGCACAGGCTACCAAGAGATTTCCCTGTCTTCCTTCATACCCAAGCGCACATCTAATATCCACTCATCTGGAGAGGCATCTGGACTTCCCTCTGGCAAAGTAGGACAAGAGAAATTAATTTCCTGTACAGGTGGCTCCTCTAGTTCACTGGCGCTTTTCCTTTACTCCTTCAAGGCCTTTCCAGATTGAAGTCTCATTCTCCCATTATTATTCTCCAAATTACTGAGCTCAGGTTGGGAGACACCTAAGCCCGTCTTTCTTTTCCCAAATCCTTAAACATAAGGTCTGGGTGCTTCTTGTCAAATTCTGCACAATCAGGACATTTCCCAGCAAAATGGCCATCTTTCCCCCAGGTCCAGCATTCCTTTGCCATGAGAAACTTACAGGTCTGCTTAAATCTTGACATGTGATCCTTATTTGAGGGACTTCTAGTACGTCTGATTCTCTTAGAAGACCCTTCCCCTACAGCCACATGAGATTTTACTCTTGGGCAAGGATCACTATGTGGAGGACTACAGAGATCCCATTCCATTTGAATGACCTTTTGAACAAGTTTTGACCATGACAACTTCTCACAACGCAGCATAGAAGCCTGAGTTCTCAACCCAGGCAACATTCCAGCAAAGTAAGCATCATCCACCAGATCCTGATTGCATTCCACATCCACAAAAGCTAGGAACTCTTCCATTCTGTTAAGATAAATTGACACAGTTTCATGGCCAGCTTAAGTGACGTCTTGGGCTTTCTGAAGAGAATCACAGGTCTGAGGGTTACTGTATAGCCGGCTTAAATTCCTTCAACAACGTGGTCTAATAGTTGCCTTTATGTCTTTCAAGCCACTTGAAGCATGCAGGACCTGCAAGGACTTCCAACCAATGTTGTTTCTCAGCATCCTCCAGACCAGAGGCTTGGATAAAAAAATCCTCCAGGAAAGTTTTTCCTTCCTTTGGATTCCCAGAGAATGATGTCATTTTTGCAAGCATGGACTGACTCCTTTCCCTCTGGGTTTTTTCTGCCCCTTTGTTAGGCTCTGTGACAGATTCAGGTCCAACCAGTCAAACTTGCCGTTATCTTGCCCTTGACTCTTATTACCATTACCTTCCTGTGACAAAGCTTTGAGGAGCTTTGCCTCCAAGGAGGCAATTTTATGAGACAACACTTTATTGTCATCCTGCCAACAAGCCATGATCTTAACACTTTTTTCTCCCTTGCTCTTTAAGCCTCAAAGTCATGATTGGCCATGGCTTTCACTTGCTGTAAAATCTTTTCTAATCTGATCAACAAGTTCAAGAATCCCACACATAGATTTGTTTACCTTGCGTGGGGATTCCTTCTTTTGCAAAATAATTGGAATACAATTCTTCAAACGCAGTTTTTACTTCCACCAAAGCTTCCTCAGGTAAAGTCTTAGTGACCTCCAGGCTGGTCCAAGCTTCTTCCAATGTACTTGTAGAAACCCCCTTTCTTGCTGCAGTGGTTTCCACACAAAGGACCCCAAACTTGGCTCTCTCAAATTTTAACAAAGAGGGCATGATAATTGAAAAGTAATTGAGTGGAAAGCGTCAAAATTGACAATATATCTTTATTAAAATTTAGCTGTTTTGCTTATATACCATTTGGGGCATATTTGGCTGAAAACCCCTCTGGTTCCTGAATCAACATATGATTCATCACGTGGTCTTGACATTTAAGTCATTCAAACCTAGATCTTTACCTAAAATATCTCCTACAATTCTCAGCCTATGAGAATTAGCCTACAATGAGAAGGAGTCACCTGACAACATTTACCTCAATGTATCAATTTGGCATGGAGCTTCCTCAGCTCCTGGTGCCAAAACCCTGTGAAATATACACAATCCAAACTCAGCTCTCAATGTTCCAAATGGGAACTAGCTGATCTAACCTGAATCCCTAGACATCATTGTTCTTATTTGGTTATCTTTTCATTTAATGGGTTTTTGCCTTTAAACTCATTAAAACACTTCAAAACTCAAACTAGGTACCACTGCAGCGCCCAGCAATTTTCCCAGGCAGCTCTACAGCGCCTCAGCTCCTCAGCGCCTTTAAATTCACTGGGCGGCGCCTAAGTGCTTCTCAAATCAATTAGGCAGCAAGGCGGCGCTTATAACCTAATGAATTTGCCAAAAAAGTGCTTTTAACCCAACCTTTGGGGGTTTACTTTTGATTAACCTTAACCAAGCTTCTTGACACAGTCAAGGCAATTAACCAATATAATTAAATCCTCATTAATTATATTCCCATGTATTTATTAATTTATCTTCCTGGTTAATTAAATCATTTCTGAGACACCTAGTCTCCAAGATTGATTTGGCCAATCTTGCCTTCTGTTCTTTTATTGAATATAGATACTAAGTTTTCAGGAATCTTTATCTTAAGAATTCCAGCCAAACCTATCTACATAAAACAAGCAGCAAAAACAGAGCAACTTTATATTTCAGAGTATTTATTTGGCTAAATACTTAACAGTGACTGCCATACAGTCACAGACAGTGATTTCTTGGGCGTAAAGGCCATGTGCATAAATGCATCTTTATTGACCTCCAAGCTGAGATTTCCTCCAAATTCTTCAATCAGGAGGCGTTTCATGTCCTCCAAAGTGACAATAGAAGGGAGTTTGGGGATCACAGATTCTTGGCAATTAGGATTTAGGCAGGTAAGAACATGCTCCTTTTTAAGCTTGTCAGTAGCCCTACATATTGAAGTTTTGTAGACTGTCATAAATGCAGCAATGATGGATATTTTAGGGTTGAATATCTGCTTGAAGGGAGGTTTATAGTTGGGGTTGATGGACAATGAGGTGGATTGGCTGTTGGCACCTAGGCTGAGAAGATTAATGCAGGGATTGCCCTCAAACTCAGATTATGTAGCAGGTTGTCTATCCCAGAGAAGTCAAAGGCTCTTTTCCAGGGTATCTAATGTAGAGCTGTCTTGTCCACTGATATCCCTGGCAGTAGAGGCAGCAGCTCCAAATTCATCAATCTTAATCTGTTACACTGCTAGTGTACCAGAAATACATTGATACAAGTGGTCAGGGAAGTTGTTTGAGCAGACAAAGTGGTAATCTGTCCATTCATTGTTTCCATCAAACAAGAGAGGTTCTTTACCTCCCTTTTCAGTGCATCCTGCCTATCTGCAACATCCTTTGTTAATTCTGCCAAATGATCCAAGCCAAGAGCGCAGTTGATACAGGGTTGGACTTTCAAGCCAGGGCAACACTCATGATTGATATGGGTAGGAGTACCAGTGACCTCAGCCTCCCCTTTGCTATCAGAGTCAGAGGACAAATCATCAGGGTCAGAGAGGCGTTGTCTCAAATACTGAATCTCACCTTACATGGTAGCTACTTGATTGGTTAGAAAGGCAATGCAAGATTGAGCATAGGCTCTACTGGTGGAAGGTTTATAACAGAGGCTTGGCATTGAGTAGTGGCTTTGAGTTCAGCTGTGGCTTCCCTTAACTTATCTTCAAAGGCAGACAGGACCTCAACAGAAGGAGCGGGAGGAGTCAGATCAATGGAAGCTACTCTATTGTCAATGTAGTTTTGAACTTGACACAGAGTGTTTCCTAGCCTGGCTTTATCCAGACCATATTGTTGATGCAGATGTTGGCCCCAATCTTTGCGTGGGTCCCAACCAACTCAAGTTTGAATCAGCATGCTCTCAAAATTAATTGAGCTCATTAACTAAGGTCTCAAAATCTTGACAATATTTTTAGCAGGGTTTCTTCTATCTGCCCACGCCACATAGCTTAGTGATCAATTAGTTTGCACAGTTGATTCTTTATATACCCAGGGAGCAACAAGAAAAGAGAGTTCAAGTACAATTAAGTACTTCTGTGAAGCCAGCAAGTTGCGCTGGTTATCTGAAATACAAGCAAAAATGCTATGTGACTATTCTTGATAGGCCATATTTTGCACATGGTTGTTGGAGACAGCGGTAGCTACAGCTGTCAAAAGCTGGTTCTGAGACCCTAGCACTAATTGATGATGAACCAAGGCGGGTTGAATAGATTGGTTGACTAACACGCCAATAGTCTCCATAGACTCCATAAACGCAGGGGGAAGACCAAAGTCTAAAAGGAAGGAATATATATCTTTGGAAGCATACCCAGGATAGAGACCAGGGATAGTGGGCATTGCCACAGTTCCTGTGTAGAGGAGAGAGCGTGTGGCAGCACAAGCTTACTCATAATTGAGTGAGAAAGCTGGAAGGGAGGCCCAAGCAGGCCCAGGATATAACATCATACCCATGGGAGTTGAAGGGGTTTTGGTGATATCTTCTTCTAGAGGAGGAATAGAAAATTTTGGTTGTTTGGGTACTTCAGAAACAAAAGGGGAAGGGCCAGAGAATGTGTGGGGAACAGAGTAACCCAGGGGCTTGCAGCCCCTGTAGTGAGCACCACTTTATTGTGTTTGGCTCCTGGAGACAGTGTCGCAAATGCCCCCATTCACTGTGTTTTGATTTTGCCTTCAATGGGTTATTTTGAGGACAAATCTCTCTCTTTCAATTTTGCCCTTTGAAATGAGTCTGGCTCCAAATTGGGAAATTCAATCATTCAGTTTCCTGATTTTGCGCAACTCACTTTCCCCATTCATGCTGGTGGCAAGTAATCCTACCGTCCTAGTACTGTTTTGTGGTATTGTCATCCATTATATATTCTATTTTATATTCACCATTAAAAATATAAGTTCTATTAACATTTTTGTCTTTGTGTCTTCAAGTACTTTGGCGCCTCTCTAGCCACGTCTAGCAGATATTATTCAATCAGGGTCACGAGGTAATCATATAGCCTTCCCTGCCATTCTAACCAAGACTTAGTACAAATCCAAACCTAAGGTTATGATTCCCCGTTGTGTATCTGTGCTGCGCCTCAGGTCACAACAAAAATGGTGCTCACTAAAGGGGCTATAAGCCCCTTGGTTACCCCCTTTGCAACTACATTTTCAGGTCCTTTGCCTCCACCTATACAAGAGCCAAATTCACATGAAATTACCAGTCCTCCTATCAAGGAAGACATCACAGACCCACTTATTGTTCCTACTGTGCTGAACCTTGGGAATGGTCCCTGCCTAGTGACCTATTTTTTGGGTACCCCTGACTTGGAACAAGTCATGGTGGTAGCCCTTGGGTTAGCCTGTGATGGAGCCATCCCTTGCCTCCAGCTTTAGTTCAGTCAAGCAGAATACTAAAAATTGATTGTGGCTCCACAATTTCCACATCATCTCCTCTCAGCAGCTGGCTCCGCTGAGCACCTATTATCATCCTATGTACAACCTGCCTTAGCCCACCATCAAATGATGTTAGGGCTCCACGTTCAGGAGATTTTGTCCCTACAAGTAGCCGTCATAAACCACTGGGATCAATTGGCTGCCTATCATTAATGGATTCACTCCCTGTTTTCCTTGATGTCAGACAATCAGCGTGATTCTATTACTTCTCAAACACGCTTGGTCAATCCATCAAGCAAATGTGCCAGTCCAATCCTGAATGTGTCAGGGAGCTCTACATGATTTTCATCTATTGGAACAGCCCAGCAAACCCAAGTAGATTTCACCTTGAACACCTATCTCACTGATTTCAAACAACTTGTACAGAAGCTTAATGCGTTCAGCCCTTACTCCTTTGAGCAACTGCAAAAAGTAGCAGACCTTGCTGCTAAATACCTTTGTGAACTCAGTGAAGAATTTGATCAAGAAAGGGGTGTCACTGCTGCTTCTATTGCCAAGCTCCAGACTCAGGTGAATGAGTTAATTACACCCAAGACAGATGCTCTGCCCTCTCCACCATCTGAAAATTTGATGGATAGAGAGAAGAGACTATGGGATGCAATTTGAGAATTACATTTATTCACTTGTAGCCAATGGCGCCCAGCAGATATGCCACAGCCAGACCCTCAGGTGCTTGTGTCAACTGTTCAAGTTGCTGAGCTACAGCAAGAAGTTGTCACTCTGCGTGAGATTGTGGCAATTGCTGCTAGCCCAGCTGGAGTTATTGATGAAGATGGCTGTTGCCCTGGTTTGTCAGGAGCCCCCTGCATTCATTGTGCTAGAGAGTTGATAGCTCTAGCTAATGAGGTGGACCATCTGAAACAAAACCATTCTGAGCTTGATAAAGATGTGCAAGAAATGAGTGAATTTATTGACTCAGTAAATGACAGTTTTGCCCCTTGCCTCTCAGTGGGGCCTTCCTTTACCTCCCAGCTGGCTGATCTTTCCTTGGTAGTAACAACACAGGGCCAACGCCTAGATGTTACTGAGCGGCAGACCACCCTAGCTACTAACATGGTTACCTGCACTGCTGAGACCCTGACTACTCTTTAGTAAAGTGTTTTCCAGATGTGGGCCATACAGCCCCCCTCCAAATCTGAAGCAGAATTCTCCCCACGCATAAATGTACTCAATAGCAACAATGGTGGCCCAACTACAGAAACACATTTCAAGCCTACCTTTAAGCAAGTATTTAGCCCCAAAACCTCAAATATTTCAGCTTTCCTAACTATCTATGAAACTGCCATAAGAAGAGCCTTGGATGAGGTTAAGAAGGAAAGCATTCTAACCTTTCTGCACCCAACCTACCAAGAGGTATTAGTTCCAGAGCTGCCCACCATCAAGGCCTGATAATATATGAAGCAGATTCTGATTGATAAATTTGGTGGTGACGTTAGTCTGGAAGTAAGAAGGATGCCTTCATGCACATTGCTTTCAAACCTAAGGAGACTCTAGCTGAATTTGCAGAAAGATTCTACATGGAAGGACAGTAACTGATAACAAGCAGACAATTGAAGGCTCATGAAGCTTACATGGCTTTTGCTCAAGACCTCAAGGTGAACCAGCTTCTATGCCTTCATTTCAAAGCCCAAAAGGCCATGTTTCCTTCTATGAAGAGCATAAAGACGCTGTTGCAGGATAGGCACCTTACCCATTCTGGAGCAGTTATGCAGGAGAATCATGCCACCTCTAATTCTGGTTTGTCCTCCTGTGGCCCTTGCATCCTCACAATGAACTTGCTGTGACAGATCCAGGAAATTCATGCTTGCTTCTTCATTATCCCAGTCTGACTCTTTTACGGTTTGATGGGGAATCCTTTATGTAAGCTTTGATGAGCTTGGATTCCAGGCAAGCAATCTTGGCGTTAAGCTTGTCACCATCTGGTGATCACTTCCATGTTTTTGCTTCCCATAGTCTTAGCTGCAGACCATCTCTTTCATTCCATGGTAGTCTTATTTCAGTTAAAATCCAAAAATAAAAAGCATAAAAAGATTGAGGGGAAAGCAACCATTGCCACAATAAGCATCATTTTTTATTAATTATGTTGCAGATCCTGAATGGATTAGATGTAAAGTTGTCCATCTAGGGATTAAGCAATGGAACAATCACGCAATTGCGCTATTGCATCCTGATTCTACTAGTGACAAAGACGTTTAAAACGCGCCTAAAATGGGTGTTCAATTTGCCTTTTGATTGTGCATAAGGCACGGGCTTCACTTCCAGGATTATAAATAGAACAACTAAGTTATTTATATCTACCTCCTTAAGGAAAGCCGCAAGAAAGCGGTTGTTCTCTTGCGCGGGACTTTTAGCTGTGTCACTCCACTCTCCTCCATTTAGGCAGTCCTTCTTTCTGTGCCTCCCTGCCTCTGGTGGCAATTCCCCCACCTTACACTATATAAGTGCAATGCTATCTAAATAAATACCAGTTTTGTCTATACACCTTTTTATTCTTCTGTACTTCATAGGCTGTCACTATACCATCAACAGGTATAGTAATAAGAATTAGGTCCCTGACTAACTGTTTTTAGAAACTAGCAACCCTTTGCTGCAACTTTTACAACATTGGCGCTCATGTCTTACAACACCAACAGCCCCCACCCCCGCAGTCCTTTCAATGAGGAGGAGGTATGCCCCTAGTCCAGTCTCCTACCACTGCCTTCCCTTATCATCAAGCACCGGCCTTTACTGCTGCTAATGCCCATACTGGGGAAAGAGCAGGCGCTCCCTATGGCCTGCCCAACCTGAGTCAATTTGTGCCAGAACACCAATGCCTCCAGGATATTGTTTTTGGTCAACCACTGCTCCTACAAGCCCCTGCCCCCTTGGAGATGGACGCCAACTCTTCACCTTCCAAGGATGCCATCTGTAATGCCATACACGCCATGGATGCTGGTGCTGCTGGCAATGGTTCTTGCTCTGAACACCTGGCCATTCAGCAGCCTTCTTCTGAAAACGCCTTGGGTTGCTTCCAGAATCTCTCCCAGGTCAACCCTGACCAGCTCCACTGTGACCTCTGTACTGTCAAAAATATAAAGGACTACCTACAACAATTCACCCATCCTGCTGTATGTTACAACCAAATGCACCTGGGCCGCATCCAAAGCCTAGTGCATGACCAGGGAATACTGGTATCTAACCAACAGACATTCCTCCAGGTCCTTTACTCTGAGCTTGGCAATACTTTCACCACTGTCAATCAGTACCTTGCCAAAGTCACCAACACCCAGAAAATCATGCTCCACTGGGTCAATGCCATTAAAGCAGGTGTAGCTAAGCTAGTGCCAGTACATGTGGTACAGACCCTCACCCATCAGGGTGTAGACGCCAATTGGATTAGTGTGGTTACTACTCACGTGTTGGAGACTGGCCCCATGGTTCAAAGCCTGACTCATGAGGTGGAAATCTTAGCCCGCCACCTTGCCACCATCCCCTCATTCACCCCTACATATGCTGCCACTAACAACTCCCCTTCCAGCGCCCTTCTTGGTTGAGACATCTTTGAGCTCTATGATCACTACAATAAGATGCAGAAAGAATTGGTCCAGCAGAGTGCCAATCTTGCCTTCCTGTTTGATGGCTACCACACTGTGTCAGAGCTTCAGGATTGTCTCAAACTTTGCCAATCACATGACAGAGTCAACAGCCAGACCCAAGTCAGGAAGGACAAGGAAGTAATAGCCTTGCTCCAAGCTGAGCTTGCCACCCACAAAAAGCACATCACCTCTCTGGAAGATGACTTGGATATCACCCGCCAGGAGAACAAGGTCTACCAAGATGAGCTGGACAAGCAACAACTTCTCCTGGACGCCTTCCAGAGCCAATTTTATAGGATGGAAAGTAAGATTATGGCTGTCAACTTACAGGCTATGTCCATCAACTCCAAGAGTTGCCACAGTCCACTGAGGTCCTCTAGTTCTGAGTTCTATCATAGCTACAAAAGCAATGAGGACCACACTTGGTTGGCTCCTAACACTTTACAAGTATTAAAGCCAGTACTGGAGTCTGAGGATGACGTCCTGGCCACCCCTGAAGCTTCTGGGGCTGCTCAAGACAGAGAAGGTGAACGCCAATCCCAGCAAGAGGAAAATTGTCGCCGCGCCTCTGAGGCTAGGTTTGCTGCCTCCACTCTCAGCCGTTCCCATCTCACCCTCTCTTCAGTGAGGATCACACCTGCTCCCCTCCAACATGGCTCCAACAACTTCAAGCCCGTCAATCTATCCAAGTTTAACCGCAAGAGCAATGTGGCCATGTTCTTACTGTCAGGGACCCACTTTGTGGGGAATAAACTTCCCAGCTGATGGGCCAAGGCCCCTACATTTAAGCCTGCTATGACTAAGCCAAGAGGAACTGTGATGATCCACATGTTTGGTGGTTTGCAGGCGGGGCTTATGTTGGCCAAGTGAAAGTTTAGTGACTGTTGTTAAAGAAAGCTGGCTGGAGGACCAGAAGATGATGGTGAAGAACTAGTGGTCCAGAGAAATGAGCCAAGATTTTGCCAAATTGATTTGCCAAAGTGAGAAGATGTGGAATATTTTTTCCTTGGTTTAGCATGAAAATAAAGAAGGAATGTGGATAGAAGTTTGGGTAAGATATTTATTTATTAAGTTCCTAGGATAGACGAAGGTATGTTGCAATGAGAGTGGGATACAAGGTTGTTTTGGTGGGACGTTTTCCTTGGATTTTACTATATTTTTAAATATATGGGGAAAACGTTGAAGAGGTCCAGAAAGAACAATTTAAATAGTATTCTACTATTTAAATGGGTTTGGGTTGAATGCAGGAAGAAATGGTGCTGGAATAATGGACTGGTTAACACTTTGGTGCGCAAAGAGTTGTCAATTTGAACGGTTTGAGCTGTGGAAATGAGTTTCATAGTTGGATCCTGGTGGAACATCAGAAATGGTCTATTTCCGCGCTCTGCATTCATTGGTTGAGTTCTGGCAGGTTTTCTGATGAAAATGATTGGTTGGAAGCCAAAAGCTTAAAGTATAAGCAAGGAAATAGTATATTAATACTTTAAGCTTTTGAGAAAGTAAGTATGTAAGCTTAAGTTATTATAGGAAAAAGTGAGCGGCAATGGTTTAAGCTTATGAAGAAAGCCATTTTGAAGGCAGAACCGTTGGGAAAAGAACACTATAAGAAGGTGGCTGGCTGGAAAGTTACAGGGTCTTTTGACAGTTTTTTTGGAGGTTGTTCCAGGTCTTTGAGAGGACACTTCCGGGTCTCTTGAGTTTCTGCCAAGAGGTTTTGGAAGCCTTTTGATCACCAGCAGGAGCTTGGTTAGAGCTGAAGCCCAAAGATAACGGAGCAGGAGCCCAAGAATAAGGAGCAGGTTCCTAAGCGCGGTGCAGAAGTTTGATTCCAACAAGCTGGAGTCCACATTTGAGGAGCAGGAGTTCAAGTCTAAGGGGCAGACGTCCAAGACTTAGGTGCAGGAGTCCAAGACCAAGTACAAGGAGTCCAAGATGTTGTTGGAGGACTCCAAGTATTGATAAATCCATTTTGTTTCCCCAACCCCCCGGGCTGTATACCAGAAGGTTTCTAAGGGGATCTTCCTTCTGAGAGTGAATAAAAGCCCATTTCAACCCCTATACATATTTCTGAGATACATTTTCCCCTTACTAGAGAATGACAATCCCTTCCAGACGGTCCCTGGCTACAATCCAGGACACACTTGGGGACTGGCAGATAGGAACCCCACAGGAACCATGACCATTGCAAGATGTCCAAGTTGTCCTAGATAAGCAAACCTTCCAAACATAGAACTGAATTGCCCAAGTAGATAGTAGCCCACCAAATACGTCAAGAGGTAAAATGAGGCGTAAGGTCTAACCAGAGTAGGTTCAGTGGGTGGGGAAGCAAACAAACAGCCATAGTGGACTTTACGTCCCATAATGTCCAGAAGGATATTTGAACCATCCATTGGCAAGGGATTCCTTCTGGTGCAAATCATCTGGGGAGGAATTATACCAGTCTGTTGTTGGAGTTGGGTTTTCCAAGGCAAAAACCTTGGACAAGAAGTAGGCTAGAAACCAAGATAGGAAGAGAATTCCTCTCATGGCTTCTTAGAAGGAATGTTATCAAAATGGATGAGTAGCTAGAAGAGTAATAATCTTTATTGTTGGAACAATTTGAAATTAATAAGTTGGGCCTTTAAATAGGCTTAAAATCATGGCTGAAAAAATATGGGAGGAGTTTCTTGGGATATGAGAGGATTTACATGAAGATTGTGGGTTATGGCATACCTGACTTGATTTGGAGTACTTTAATCTTAAAGTTTATATGGTTTAAACAGGATCAGCCACATATATAAAAGCAAGTTGTTGATAATTAAGCGGTGGAGTATCAGAAGATATGTTAAATTCATATGTGGAGCCTTATCCTTTAACATTGAGAGTGGGTTGTGGATCAAGCGGGTGACATGATCCAGCCAATCATATGATGAGTGATAAGTGACACATACTAGTTGATTAACGTTTTCAAATTTGAAAGGCTTTTCAAAAGCAAAATTCAATTGAATAAACTGAATATAAAAAGGTAAAACAAAGCTTTGTGATGTCCTGGTCTTAATTAACTCTTCATTTCCAGCGTCCTGGGTTTAAATCCAGTTACCAAAGGTATCCAAACAATTCCCTATTATTGTTGACTCTGTTGTGTTGGATTTAAAATGGGTATCTCCAATCTCTTTGTTCTGGTGTTGATTTGCTAATATTTCTTTCCCAAGGCTGTCAATAAAAGTCAGGTAGTCAGGGAAGGAATCTCTGACACTTACTATAAGAGTTAAATGGCAAGTGGCGCTATTCAGAGAAAAACAATGAGGGTAAATTAAAAAAATTGTTAGTTTTTTAAGCAACACTAAGCCAGATTGAGTTGAGTGGCTCACTAATTTTGAGACTTTGGAGGTATAGCAAAAGGTGGCCACCAAGACAGAGATCAAGAAGAGCATTTGGAGCGGGAAATTAGAGATTGAAGATGTAGGGGACGCCAAGTACAAGGCAGGCCAGGGGAACGCAAAGGAATCAGCAGCCAAATGGAATAGGACAGAGGAGACATTCTCAACAACAGGGGCCAGGAGGCCCAAGTATTCCAACATAGATATCAAACTTCTTTATTGTATTTTCACCAGGGATATTTAGCTATCTAGAAATAAGTTTCTAGAGGGGAATGGGGAAGTCTTAAGGGAGATCAGGATGGGAGAGGAGGGGGTTCTTTGGCATCTGATTGGCTGGCAAGAATATTTTCTGCAGTTGGTGGTCCTGCATTGGAATTTGAATCAATGACGTCATAATTTGTCAAATTTTGACAACCAGCGGGTCAAGCGCTGCCATCCCCAAATAAAGTATAACACATGATTTTCTTGTCATAATTAATTGGGGAAAAATAAAGCAGGTCCAGATTTTCCAGGGCTATTTGGGCAACCCCAGCTTTGATCCATTTTTTTGTCTATGACAGCATTTAAGTTGTCTATTTCTTTTAAGGGTTTGGCTGCAGTTCTTCTCTGGTTTCTGGTTTTACGTGGCCGCACTATCCCTTCAGTTTTGATTTTCTACCGTAACACTTACGTCTGTATCAGAACTCTTTGTATGGTGCAGACAATGCCATGAGGGACTCCACAATCATCAACTGTCTGGATGCTGAGACTCAAACCATTATCTTGCCACGTCTCCCTGAGAATGACTGGACCTTTGCCAACGTCTCACAAGGCTTGACAGAAGAATTTGGTAGCCAAGAAGCACTCCTTGGTTGCAAGATGGACTTTGCTGACACCAAATTAAAGGTGGAGAAAACTCTAGAAGATTTCACTTCTAGGTTCTACCTTGAAGCTCAAACTCTATTGCCCATGAGTGTGGTGCAGTTTATTAATGTGCAGTCAGCACTCCTTAATGCTGTACGCGTCAACCAGGAACTATCTATGGCTCTTAAGTCAGGCATTTACAATGCTTGAACCGTACCAGACCTGATCTGCCTCCTACGCACCTACAAAGAGGAGTTTGAAGTCCCTCTCCCTGAAGGCTGCCCTTTCCAGCAATCTTAGCATAGACCCTGCGTGGCTAATGAGATGAAAAGCCTTCTGACAAGGTTGTGCCTGCTCCAGTCAACAATGGCCCCTGTACTTGCTTCAAATGTGGTATAGCTGGCTACTTCTCTTGGTAATGTAGGAATCCACGCCAAAAGTTCCAACATGTAGGCATGGAAGACAGTGAGGAGGACTACGTCAAGGACGCTGATATTGAGGTGGACAATGAGGACCAGTCAAAAAACTACTAAGCAGCCAGGACAAGGAGAAATCCTTGGCTGCCTTTGTAATTTTGACACCCTCATCTCCCCCCATACCACTGCCCCCCAACAAACTAGATCAGAGACCTGCTGCCTTGCCATCCTCTGGGACCAACCCTAAGAATGAACCCTCTTTGATTGACTTCAACTCCCAACCAATACATGAGGATGTGGAGTCTGACGGAGTTCAAGAGGACCTCCTCCATTGAGTCCTCACTGTTAACACACAAACTCATCAGACTACACTTTGCCCTGAGGTGGTTATCCCCTGTATAGCTCAGAAAACAGTGTTTTACTCTATGCTGAACAACTGGCTCAACCAGGCGTTGAGGTCACTCATGAGGAGGACAGTGCTGAACAACTGGCCAAACTGCTCTGCACAGTAAACATCTCAGTACTGCTAGAAGCCCTCAAGGAAGTAAGCCCAGCTGTGGGAGCTGCCATGGCTACCTTCCTGGAGAAGTTCAAAGGACTAAGCGTACACCAGGTCTCAAAGATTGTGGAGATCAGACAGGACAGCCAGGATTGCACCTATATCAACCTGGTAGTGAACAAGACTCATGTCCGGGCCATACTGGATACTAGTGCCCCTGGGAACATTATCTAGTCACAGCTGGTTAAGAAGCTTAAGCTGGCACCAAACTTGGCCTACCATGAAGAGTTTGGTACTACTGGGCCACTGACCACTAGAGCAAAAGGAGCCTACTCTTCTCTCCCTCTTTGCTTTGGGAAGCTAATGATCACTGATCCCGCAATAGTTCTGGAAAAAAACAGCTATGACATTCTTATTGGAAATAGCTCCATGGTTCAGTATAGCACTGTAACTAACCATGGAGACCAAACATTTGGAATCTTGGGCCATTCCATACCCATGTTCTATCATGGCAATCACCCGTCTTACCTGGCCTTTTGCTGTCTGTACTACATCAATCTGGAGTACGCCAACAGAGAGCTTCCAGTTGCTTATACACTGTGTAGTAAGAAGGTCAAAGTGCTACCCCTCTCAATCGGGGAAGCCAAGAGTATCCCAGTCTACGCTTCCTGTAATGTGACTATCCCACCTGGCGCTTAGGTGATCCACAATACAGGCCTCTTGCTGGCTCTACCAGCTGGCACTCATGGAGAAATCTTTGGCATCCCTAATGCCTCCAGACTAGAACCATGGGTTGCACCAGGCATCCTCATGCCAAGTGAGAAGGAGGTACTCATACTCTTGGTCAACATGAGTTGCGAAGCTATGCTTGTCTCCAAAAGCCAACTTCTGGCTTATATGAGGCTGGAAGAACATGACAACCTGCAAGAGACCTACCCCTTTGTGGACTTCTCTGAGTTGGGTCTACCCTGTGAGCAACCACTGGTGCTATCAATCATAAGGCGCAACTCTCTATCCGGCCTCTCCAAAGAACAGAAGAATCAAGCTAGGGATCTCTTTGCCCAGTATAAGGATGTGTTTCCAAGAATGATTATGACCTGGGCAAGGGTGCAGATGTTGCTCACCATATTGACACCCAAGGCAGCCCACCTATCCACTTCAGACCTATACAGCGCAGTCAACCCAATCATGCCGTGGCTAACAAGGAGCTTCAGAAGCTATTGGGATCCGTCTTACTGGTCCCCAGTAAAAGCCCTTGGGCTTCCCCTCTCCTGACTGTCAAAAAGAAGGATATCAGAAACCGTATGGTGATTGACTACCATCGACTGAATGCTGCTACCAAGAAGGATTTATATCCCCTCCCTTGTATTGACAATACCTTGGACCAACTGGGTGGCGCCAAGTTGTTCAGCGCCATGGACCTTATCAGTGGGTACTGGAAGATTGACCTACCCCCTGCTGATCAAGAAAAATGTGCAATCATCACTGACCAAGGGCTATTCCAACCCACAAGGATGCCTCAAGGTCTGTCCAATGCCCCAGCTAGATTCCAACGGGCTATGGATGCAGAGATGGGCGACCTCAAACTCACCAGTGCCTTAGTCTACCTGGATGACATTAATGTGTTCTCCCAAACCTTCAATGATCACCTACAACACTTGGAGGAAGTCTTCCAGAGGTTACTTGCAGCTAACCTCAAGCTCAGGCCACACAAGTGCAACTTCTTCAAGAAGCACCTTGAGTTCTTGGGGTACATCATTAGCTAAGATGGACTCCGCCCTGTACCTCTAAAGGTGGAAGCCATTGAGCAAATGCAGATCCTGTCCAATAAGCGGGACATGCAGGTCTTCCTGGGGATGATTGAGTACTACCGCCGCTTCATCCCCAACTTTGAATCCCTGGGTGACCCCCTTTTTCAACTCCTCTGAGCTGATAAGGAATTCTTCTGGAGTCCAGCGTGCCAATCTGCCTTCAATGCTCTCAAAGGAACACTGACTGCAGCCCCTGTGCTGGTCTACCCTGACTTTACCAAGCTGTTTATGGTTCATACAGATGCTAGTCTGACAGCAATTGGGGGTGTTCTCTCCCAACTGGACTCTGAAGGACTTGAACACCCTGTTGGATACTGCTCATGTATGCTTAATGTTCACAAGAGGAACTACACTGTCACCAAATGAGAGTGTCTGGCTGTTTTATACTCCTACCAACAATTCAGAGTCTATCTCCATGGGGTACATTTCACAGTTGTAACAGACTATGCCTCCTTTCAATGGCTAAAAACCCTCAAGGACCCCAAAGGACGTCTGGTGTGTTGGGCCATTAAACTTCAGGCTTATGACTATGAGATCATTCATTGAGCCGGGGCAGCCCACCAGAATGCTGACTGTCTCTCCCGCCTTCCCACTGTTGGCTTAGTATTCCCCATGGCTGACATTCTCTATGACAAGCTTATGGAGGATCCTTCTTTGTGGGGGGAGGAGCTGGTAGAGATACAGAGAGCTCTCAAGAAGCTAACAGTTGATACCAAGGTCTCTTAGGGACAGCTCCTGAAGCTTTGTGGAGACTCTTGGGTACCCTACATATGCTCATCCCTACACATGGACTCAGTGGTGGCCACTCACAAGACTACTGGCCATGGTGGCATACAGAAGATGTTAGCTTTGCTACAGCAACACTGCTTCTGAGAAGAAATGCACACTGATGTTGTAGATACACTAGTCAACTGTGATGCCTGCTTTATTGAGAGGCCTAAGGTTGCCAAGTTTCAACACAGACTGGTATGCCCTGGGTTTGCCTTCCACACTGTAGCCATTGACGTAGTGGGCCCCCTGCCAGCTATCAACAGTTGCAACAAGTTCATCATTGTGGCGGTTAACAATCTGACTAAATGGGAAGAGGCCAAGGCAGTTCCCAATCAATCTGCACTGGTGACAGCCACGTTCGCCCTGGAGAATATCATATACAAACATGATTGCCCCCAGATCTTCTGACAGACAATGGTTTTAACTTCACCAGTTATATCATCCCCCGCCTCAACCAACTGATGGGAATTTGTGGGATACTATCCACTCCTTATCACCCACAGACAAATGGCATGTTAGAGCGCACTAATGGGAGCCTGGTTCAGATACTCTGGAAGCTCAGTCACCAACATGAGACTGAATGGGATACCTTCCTGCCTTTGGCCACCTTTGCATACAACATTGGGTACCATTGGGCCACCTGCAAGCCCCCCTTCCAGCTGCTCTACGGCCGGCAACCAGGACTCCCCCCTTTACTATATTCCTTGGTAAAGCCCAGCCTGTCTGTGTCCCCAGAGGCGTACCTCAACAAGCTGGTTCAAACTCTTATTTGCTTGCAATCAGAGGCCTACACCATAAACTTAAACCATAAGTTGCAAGACCTAGAACAAGCTGCATCCAAACGCCCTGCCTTACCCACTTACCTGGTAGGAGACTCAGTCTACTTCTTCAGCAATAGAGGGTACAGCCGCAAATCTAAACTTGCCTCCCTTTGGCAAGGCCCAGTTCAAGTTATCCAGAAGACTGGCCCCAACTCCACTAACCCATAAGGAGCCCCATTCTGGGCAATTGATCACTAGAGTACACACTCAGTATATGTGTGCTGCTCCTAGTGACCAAGAGTAAGCCTTAATGAGGACAATAACTCAAAAAAACAAAAGCCTAATAAAAATTTTCATGGGTTGTTGTCCTGTTTGCAATAGTGTTGCACCAAAGTATGAGGAATAAGAATAAGGTGTTTATTGGAGACTGACAAGACTCTTCCAGTACCACACCAACTGTTCTACCACCTGAATGACAGCCAAGAAACACAACTGGTTGCCTACAGATCCACAAAGCCAATAACCAAGGATTGGGCAACAAACCCCCACCAAGCAAGACACACAATTGACCCCAATGTCCACAGGAAAGGCGACCCCCAAGAAGATACAGTCCCACAGAAGACTCTCACAAAGGGCATACTCTACTGGAACCTGACCACTCATCCCGTAGAATACAGAAAAGGCCCACTCAAGGAAGACCCCCATGTTCTTCTCCCTCTTGGTATCTAAGTGGTTGGTTACTCAAAGAACAAGGTTGCCAGCCATCACCATTGGCACCAGATGGGCAGTCTCCTTCACTGTGTATGACTTCAACACTTCCTGGAAGGCTTGCCACAGATGTTGCTCAAAGTTGTCAGAGGTTTTCCAACTGACTGGCTGAGCCTTGGTAACCCCAGGTGTTGCCCAAGCGCAAAGGACTGACTTCACTATGTTGGATACTGTCCCCTGTTACAAGACTGAAAGACCCTGACACCTAAATTGGAACTCCTTCAGCTGAGCCTCCAAGTATTCTTCTGCTGCTTGCATGGAGAAGCGCCAATGGATGCTGTTACCCTTTTGCAACCCAGTTCCTGTCACCTCCCTGGGCTTGCTCAAAGCTAGGAGCAACACAGCAAATAATGGGTCTGTCCCCACTAAGACCAGCTGAGGCACCAGTAGCTGGTCTAGATGAATCCCAAAATCCAGAAAGCTTGCCGTCCACATCATGCAGGACTACTTACTTCTCTTCTGCCTTCACTACCTCCACTGGCCTGGTATGCTTGCTCCTCTTTGGAAGTACCACTTGCACCTTCTTCAAGACTCTTCTTGTGACTCTTCTAGAGAGACTTTTCACCATAGCTGTCACCTTGAGATGCCAGTCATTTTTAAACCTGTTGTCTAATCCAGTGGAGGGAAATGTTGCAGATCTTGAATGGATTAGACGTGAAGTTGTCCATCTAGGGATTAAGCAATGGAACAATCACACAATTGCGCTATTGTATTCTGATTCTACTAGTGACAAAGACGTTTAAAACACGCCTAAAATGGGTGTTCAATTTGCCTTTTGATTGTGCACAAGGCACGGGCTTCACTTCCAGGATTATAAATAGAACAACTAAGTTATTTATATCTACCTCCTTAAGGAAAGCTGCAAGCAAGCGGTTGTTCTCTAGCGTGGGACTTTTAGCTGTGCCAATCCACTCTCCTCCATTTGGGAAGTCCTTCTTTCTGTGCCTCCCTGCCTCTGGTGGCAATTCCCCCACCTTACACTATATAAGTGCAATGCTATCTAAATAAATACCAGTTTTTTCTATACACCTTATTATTATTCTGTCCTTCATAGGCTGTCACTATACCATCAACAGGTATAGTATTAAGAATTAGGTCACTGACTAACTATTTGTAGAAACTAGCAACCCTTTGCTGCAACTTTTACAACAAATTATTATCATGTTTCTATTATATACCAATTGGGGTACATTTGGCTGAAACCCCCTTTGGTTCTGGAATCACACCTGGATTCTTATCACATGGTTTATGAAATAACAGCGTCATCCAATCCAGATCTTTACCAAAAAGATCTTCACACACTTAACCTATAAGAATGTGCCATAATACATTCCAGAATCACCTGATTCTTTCCATGGAAATGTATTCCTGATCCAAGCTATCCTTGTTCCAACTGGGAACCAGCTGATTAATCCTGAATGTATAGACATCATTGTCTACATTTAGCTGTTTTTCTACATTTAATGGTTTTTTGCGTTAAAATCCCATTAAAACGCTTTGAAACTCAAACCAGGCGCCACTGCGGCGCCCAGGAACTTTCCCAGGCAGCGCCCTAGCGCCTGAAAAAATTGATAGCGGCGCCTTGGCGCTTTGCAAATCCATTAGGTGGTGCGGCGGCGCTTTTAGCCTAATGAATTTGCCAATGCAGTGCTTTTAAACCACAATTTGGGGGTTTACTTTTGGCTAACCTTAACCAAACTTCTTGACACAGTCAAGACAATTAAAAAATATAATTAAATTCTCATTGAGTATATTCCAAGCATATTTTAATTAACCTTCCCAGTTAATTAACCATTTGAAGACAACAAGTCTTTACTTGACACAGTCAAGTCCATTTCAGCCCTATGATTAAATCCCCATTAATCATATTCCAGGGTATCATATAATTAACCTTCCCAGTTAATCAATCAGTTTAAGACACCTAGTCTCCTAATCTGAATCATTCAGTTTATTCAGTATGGCCCTCAATTAGTACAGCCTAATTGATTCCTGGGTAGCAATTAACCTCTATGGTTAATTAAACGGTTTGAGCCACCTAGTCTCATAATCTGAATTGTTCAGATTATTCATTACAGCCCTGAATTAGTACAGCCTAATTGATTCCTGGGTATCATTACTACGCTGGAAAGTCCCTCCAAGGCCAATCCTATTGTTTTGAATTTCCACCTATAAAATTCATCACAATTCAACCTCTTTGTGAAACCACAGCCCTATGTGACTGTAGCACAGTCACACTTGCAAAATCCTCCTAGACGTCAAGGTTGCCACAACTTTGGCCAGATGGTTCACTATTCTCACGTCTGCACCAATTCTTGGGTTAAAGGGGATGATCACAAGGAAAAGGCAGGGAAAAACAGTCAACCTAGAGGCAGAGACACTCTTGGTTGACAATTCTTCCCTGTCTCCTTCAACCCCCCTCCATTGCTGACTCTGAGCCTGCTGACACTGGGGCTCCTCCCATTCTGCTGTTATTTCACAACATCTCTGATGAATCTGATATGAATTATTCAGATGTGGAAGATCCTGACGCCTTTGGGTATTCAGTTCTTGCCGTCCCTGAAACTATTGCAGCCCCTTATAAGTTGTATTCTAGGAAATCTACAACAACTGCCAAGCCGCTGCCAGAAGCCAAGGAAATTGTCTCTTGCCCTTACCTCACTCAAGCTAAAGGGATTTCCATGCTTTTAGAGTCATCCAAGGAAGCTGCTGAGGCTGCCAATACTGTATTAAAGAACGTTTCAGTCTTTCTTCCTCTCCAGACTGTCTATAAGGAGTTTAAAGGCTTGAGATGAATGATTTAAAAATGTGATAAAGAGCTAGCAGAAGCCCAAGACATTCTGGCCGTCCACCCTCCCTTTGGTTGTAATACCACTTGTGTGGAAATACCCATCCAAAAAGTGAAAATCAAGGCTGTCTTAGACACAGGGTCTCCTGTTAATGTTGTCTTCTCAAAGCTTTTCAAGAAGCTCAAACTTTCCCCCAACCTTAATTATCACCAGTTGTATGGCACAGCTGGAATATCCATGACTTGTGTTATAGGGGCTTATTCTGCTCTTCCCATGCAGTTTGGCAAGCTACTCTTGGCTGCGCCTGCTGTTGTCTTGGAGAATGAGAGTTATGACCTCCTAGTTGGTACTAACTTCCTTAGGCAATACAAGTGGATAATCAGCTTGAAGGATGGTTACCTCTCCATACTAGGGTACAAAGTCCCTCTGATCTTTGAAGAGCCTGTTAAAGTCCCAGGGAAGTGCCTCAAGACGTGTGCCTTAGAGTATCCCACTGGTGTTTTCACCCTAAAATACCATACACATTCATCTAACATGAAGTGTCCTCCTATGGCTTGCCCTGCGTCTGAAGGAAATCCTCTCTTGTACAATTCCTCTGTAAGCATTCCCCCTGGGCCTCAAGCCATCCTAGACTCACAAATATCTTATGAGCTACCTGAGCGTATGTTTCTAGAGTTACACTCTCCTTCCTCTCTAGGACGCAACAAGCCCTACCTATGCCCATGAATCTTGGATGTCTCTCATAAAGACCCTGCTTTATTGGGGAACAGTTGGTATTCACACTTTCTGCTTGTTGACTGTCTGCATGTCAACGAAGTTTTAACATGCAGACAGTCAACTTCAACTTGGCACTTAGGCCAAAGCCTACTAGCTGTGTGCTAAATAAACTAATTTTTATATTGCATTCCATAGTTGGAATTTATAATCAATGAGAAAACAAAGCTAATGTCAACATCAACTAAGAATAGGCTTAATTATTATTAAAAAATAAGAAAGAAATCAATATTAAAAAACTGAATTACCATAGTTTAAATTTAAGCCCAACTTCAACAATAAATCTCCACAATGTTGACATAAAATAACAGTTTATAATATTTCTTAATAAAAATACATGTGATCCAGAATATCTTCACTTATTATAGGGAATTTGTATTTATATTTAGTTCTTTGTTTCATAGTACTTTTAGATATAGCAGGTAAAAATTTCAAGCTTTTTTGTATATTATATTGGTGGTTTATTATATCTTTGAAACCACTGGATGTGTTCCAGTTAACCCTTAAACAGTGGATTAAGCCAGATTGTATAATTTAAAACTAGGATTCATGTAGTGTCATTTAAAGGTGACACAAAGGAAATCCAACACAAAAGTAAAAGCAATACAAGGAAAATAAGTTAAGCAATACAATGACGTAATTTAAGCAAGATTTAATAGCAGCTCAACTATAAAAGAAGGCTGACTCTGGCAAAGTTGTCACGTTCACTAATCTAATAAATAAAAACACAGCTTAAAAATTTCAACCTATATAATGATAAGCTTAGGACCCCAAAAATTCATATAATAATAACCCTAATTATTACAACATGTAGTACTTAATTTCTAAAAATTATAGAATATAACTTTATTATAGCTGAAACACCAAATAGCATAATTTCAGTCTAGATTTCAAACCTGATCTTAATTTAATTAAGATTTATATATTATTTACATAGTGATTTGCCTTAATAATGCTGACTGTCTACAAGTTGACTGTCAGAATAAAACAATATTTTTTGGCCAACTGTCTAGAATCAAAATTTTAATACATGTCAACACTTAAAATGTTGACACTAAGCATTTAAATGTAGTTTTGTCCAACTTTTTCTTAATGTTGCAACATCTTTGATTACTCCCTCTTGGGGAATTAACACCCCAAGTAAATCACCAAGCAGCTCACCAAGTGGTTCACTGCCCAGCCAATAAACCAGTGGCATCATTATCAGTTAACCATCTATGACAAGGATCATCCAATCCAGGTCCTATATGGAACACAACTTGATTAAGCCTTGTGACTCAAGAGGAACATTACTCAGATAAGCCCCATGACCTCCATGATATACATGGACAACATGTGGCTTACCATGATACTATATATTAACCTATACTCATATTCAATAAAGTATCATTCTCTTCTTGAATCTTCCCCTTATTTTGTTTATTATAATTCCCAGTAGTATAAACTTGACAGTGGTAGCACAGGTAGGTTATCCATACCTACCCAACTCAAAGGAAAAATTCCTCCCAAGAAAAGAACCCAAGCAATGTCACTCCCTAATGGTTAGAGAGATTACAAAATAGGACAAGACGTGCCTCCAGGACTTGTCATCTACAATAATCTCCTTGTACCCATTGACCAGTATAACACTCTCAAAACCCGCAGACTGTTCCCCACCACGCCAGCCACAACAGCGCCCACACAACCTGAGATACCCAATATAGTGTTTCAGCGCTTACATACTGCTGAGATTGGCGCCTTCACAGGACTGCGCCAGGAGAACTCCTTGCTTTGTTCACAAACCGGGAGTAAATTTGAACAAGTGGAGTACCCCCAAAGACTCTGGGTCAGTAAGATTGCCCTCTGCGTCACAGGAACTGCTTCACGTTTTGTAACCAAATGGCTAGCTCAACACCCTGACCAGAAGAAAAACTGGGAAGTGTTCAAGGCCACATTCCTCAAAAGGTTCTCTATAAAGAACTCAGACGTGGTGATTATGACTAAAATTTGAACCTTCAAAATGACAGGAACCATTGAAGAATACATTGCCATGTATGAAGGACTATGTGACTGTGCACTCAACACCATCAACTTTGATGAACCTGGGCCGCGTCTGGACTTCTATAATGGCTTGCCTACACATATTTGGCAACAGTTAGATATGACCTGCTGCAAGAGCCTTGAAGATGTATTCCTAGAAGGAGAATCACACAGCTCAGAAGTCTAATGACCTACACACCTCCAACAAACGCAAGGAAAACCCTGCAGTTAAGAGAGAGCCTCGCCCCAATAAGCAAAACAACCGAGCCAACAGTACTCAACCTTGAAACAGAAATTTCACTGGACAAGCCAACCAGGCTAGCACCAAGGATACCAACAAGGAGGGGAAAGCTCAGGGGAGTGCTTAGGCAAGCCGCTCTCCCTCTCTACACAAGACTTGTACAGAGACCAGGACATGGACTCCATCACCATGATCCAGGTTCCCTCCAGCAATCATCTACTGTTTGCCGCCCAATATGGAAATAAACTCCTTACCTATCCTTTCTGCTTTTGCAGATACCAGGGCACAGCATTATTTGACACTGGAGCCAACCAATTGCTCATTAACTGGGGTTTTGCAGACCTCATGAAGTTACATACCATTTGAAGTAACATCAGGAGAGTTGTCATGGCGGACAACCACAGCACACCAGTTACCCACAAGGAAAAACCTTTCTGAGCCTAAATTGGAGATGTACAAACAACAAATAGTGGTTTTATCATACCAATCCCCAATTATGATATCATACTTGGGTTAGATTGGATGCAAAAGACAAAGCCTCATATAGACTGGGACAGTGCCACCCTCACTATCCAGCGAGGAGAAGTCCATCATCACGTGTACCCAACACATCTTGACACCCTCATGAGGGACCACATATTTGTAAAGATCATGGAAACAGAGAAAGAAACTGACATCAGCAAAATCAATTGGAGCACATGTACATATGAAGTCATCTACTTCAAAAACACAGAAACTCAACACAAACAGAACCCAATCCAAGACCAGCTAGTCAACAAGTTTCCCTCTGTGTTCCAAGAATCACTACCCAGGCTGCCCCCTGATTGGGGTATACAGCATTAGATTGACCTAAAAGGTAGTGTGCCTAAAGCGCAATCCATCTACTGCCTCACACCACAAGAAGACAACACTCTGAAGGCTTACCTTGACAAAGCACTTGAGAAAGGCCTCATCAGACCCTCAAAATCACCCTTTGGTGCTGCTGTCTTCTTTGTGGCAAAGAAAGATGGATGCTTCTGCCTAGTCACAGACTACAGGGCCTCAACAAGGTCACAATAAAGAACAGGTATCCCCTGTCCCTAATTGATGACCTTTTTGATGCCCTGGGGGGGGGTCCCAAATCTTCACAAAAATTGATTTGACAGCAGGATATCACCAAATTTGCATGAAACCTGAAGAAATTCCAAAGACTGCATTTAGAACTAAATACAAATCCTTTGATGTGTTGTGCTCAACTTTGGCATGACAAATGCTCCCAGTACCTTTATAACCTTCATGAATAAAGTATTCAAGGAACACATTGGGAAAAGAGCAATCATCTACCTGGACAACAGCATCATCTATAGTCCCAACCTACAACAACACTGGGAAGATGTCTGTGCAGTCCTCTGTACCCTGCAGGAAAACCAACTGATTGCCAAACCGTCCAAATGCGAGTTCTTCTCAACTGAACTTCCATTCCTTAGCCATATCATTAGCAAGGACGGTATCAAGCCTGATTCAGACAAAATAAGCGCTATAACAGAGATGCCAGCCCCAAGGAACAAGAGCAAGCTCTGCACTTTCCTTGGAATGGTAGCCTATGTACGCAGGTTCATCCCTGAATGGGGCGCCCTAACAGCTCCCTTATCAGCTATCACTGGAAAAACAACCAAGTTTGTCTGGACACCTTTACAAGATCAACATTTTTGCCAGCTGAAGGAGCGCATGGTTACTGCCCCCATCTTGCAATACCCAAACTGTGAGGATATCTATGAGCTAGAAACCTGCGCCTCTGACTTTGCCATAGGAGGAGTCCTCTGTATCCAAACGGCCCAAAAGGATTTTCTTCCCGTGGTATATGAATCAAGGAAGCTATCAGATGGCAAACAAAGATACCCCATACACAACAAGGAGCTTGTAGCCATCATACACTGCCTCATGAAATGGCAATGCTATCTGGAAGGAGCCCAGACGTTCAAGGTACTCACTAACTACAAGTTGTTGATATTCTTTAAAACACAACAACACCTGTCAAAAAGACAAGCCAAATGGATGAGTCTCATACAGAGATACCCAATGCAAATTGAATACAAGCCAGGCAGAGAGATGCTTACTGCAGACGCCCTATCAAGGCTATACAATAAACACATCCTCTGCACTGATGGCAACCCCAATTGGCCCATGTTAATCATGGGGAATCTCCAAGAAGGGTTCCCACCTGGTAAACCAATGGACATCCAAGAGAAAGTCCTTAAGAATAAACATCTGTTCAAAAACTTATATGGTACCCTCCACCAAATTCTTCCAAATGGTGACACTGTACCCTACGTTCCGTCAACACAAAAGATTGACACAATCCTCCATTATCACTGGGACTTGGGACACACCCGTAGTAGGAACTTGCATGAATACCTCAAGACTTGCTACTGGTGGTCCAACATTCTAGATGATATCAGAGAGGTACTGGAACAATTCAAGGTCTGTGAGAAGTACGCCCAAACCAAAGCCCCACCCAAGTCATTAGTGCCCGTATCTATCACACAACCCTTCAAGGTATGGTTGTTAGATATTGTAGGACCTATGCCTGGTGAAAGCAAGGGCAAGAAGTACATCATCACAGCCATTGACTATGCAACCAGATGGCCGGTAGCACAAGCCACAAAAGAACACAAAGACAATGATGTGAGACAATTCATTGGCAAGGAGATCATAGCAAAGTTTGGCAAACCTGAACTCATAATTACAGACAAAGTAACTTAACTTAAAGCTATTGACACCAATGTCCATCTTACCAAAAACGGAATAAAAAATCTCATAGCCAGCCCCTATCCCCCATAAGCAAATGGACGCGTATAACAACTAAACAGGTCTCTAGTGGAAGCCCTCAGTAAGTTATCTGCCAACAATACAAAAGCCTTGGTTGGTATGTTACCAACCGCCCTTATGGTCTGCAGAACACAAGTCAACCGCAATACAGGCAAAAGCCCTTACAAGCTTGTCTATGGTCAGAAACCCTCACTTGTCAGTACAACCACGGGACCACAACTGCCACTTCCAAAGACAATACCAAACAGCAACAACCCAAAAGTACTGCAAGCCATAAAGGACCAAGATACAATGGAACAACAAAGGGTTCAGTGGGAAGCAATCCCATTACAACAAGAAAGGTTCCAGGTCATAGATGGGATCTGGGTTGTCAATCATGACCAACATAAGTTTTACCCAGGGTTATGTGGGCCAGGCATTGTCATGGAAGCCAAACCCAACAACACCTACCTCATCAAAGGGATTGGAGCTTGAACCAAACTAAAACGTATGCATCATGATTGCCTCCGTTTGTGCAAGGCAAGGGCAGCCCAACAAAATTCAAGACTCCCTGTTCCCAACACCAAATTGGATCAGTACCAGGCACATATACCAGATACCCTTAAGAAGGTCCCCAAGGCTCCGCCTTCCAGCACCCCAGGGGGAGATGTCACAACATCTTTGATTACTCCCTCTTGGGTAATTAACACCCCAAGTAAATCACCAAGCAGCTCACCTAGTGGTTCACCGCCCAGCCAATAAACCAGTGGCATCATTATCAGTTAACCATCTATGACAGGGATCATCCAATCCAGGTCCTATATGGAACACAACTTGATTAAGCCTTGTGACTCAAGAGGAACATTACTCAGATAAGCCCCATGACCTCCATGATATACATGGACAACATGTGGCTTACCATGATACTATATATTAACCTATATTCATATTCAATAAAGTATCATTCTCTTCTTAAATCTTCCCCTTATTTTGTTTATTGTACTTCCCAGAAGTATAAACTTGACATTAATAAAAAGCTTTAATACTGCATATATTAATATAATTGAAGGTTTTTATAGTCTATATAATAATTCTCCACAACTTGATATATTTTCAGCTTTAACTTTCATTTTTCTATACTTTACTCACAGTTATTTCTCCAACCCCTTTTTTATAGGATAAATCAAAGAAAACCCAGGCTAATAAGAAAAATCCCAATAAAAAACTGCCAAGGACACTGTTAAGATTAAGGCTTCTTCTTCTACAAAAAGTGCTCAAGAAATAGCTTAAAAAAGATGAACAGAAAAAGAAAATCCCCACACCTTCAGCTTCTGAGAAGGACTCTGATGATGGTTTCACCTCCCATAGCTGGTATGAGTCTGAGGAAGATAAAGATCCCATCAACAAGAAGAAAAGAAAGGCAAGCTTTAAGTCCTCTCCTGAGCCCTCCCTTAGAACCCTCCTCTAAGCCCTCTCCTGAACCCTCCCCTGGTGAACATGAAGATGATGAGCAACATGAGTACTTTCCTGGTTTTCAAAACACTCCTCCTGGGCCATGAGATGCAAGAAAGGCCCACAATATTTTCAATGTTAAGGGCTCCTTCAGGATTCCAAAGAGATTTCCAAAAAATTTCAATTGATGTCAGTCAAAAGTGGCCCAAGCATGGTCAGTGATGGCTATGTGTTTAACTGTAATAATCAAAAGTGAGGAAGAAAAAGAAAACATTACAGATGTGAAGACAGAAGCTGCCCAGCACGCCTAAACACTCAAGGTTGAGATAAACTAACCTTGAAAAAGAAGGATCATACCTGCATTCCTCCCACCACTTTGATTGAGAAGCTTCTTAAGTGGTACTTATTCCAAATAGTCCCAGTATCAAAAGACATTAAAGTAACTAACCTGGCAGTAAAGGCCATCAAGCACTTGAGCAAAAAGAATCTTAAATTTGTCCCTGACTGTGAACAACTTGTTAAGTATATCTGTGATAGACACCAAGAGCTAAACCCAATTGGAAAAAGTGCAACCCAACTAAAAGACCTGGTCCTTACTCTTGAGTTGTAGATGACCCAAGACAATGAACAGTTCCTTCTTAATGATGATGGACCTGTTGCAAAATAAAGGATCACATGCTACGCCACCTATAAGAATCTAGAGCAACTGTGTGCCACTGAGACTTGGCTCTGTGATGGAACATTTGCAACATGTCCTAAGTTATTCTATCAGTTGTGGGTAGTGCATGCTTAGCTTGATGATAAAGTCCTCCCCTTTGCATAGTTTCTTCTTCCTGTAGCCTCAGAGGAGATTTACCTAAGAGCATTCAAGATTCTACAAGAGGGCCTTAAAGCTATTCCCACTGATACTGGAAAGAATCCTGGTCTGTCAACAAGCGCCAATCCTGATGATGCTGATAAAGATGGAGTCACCCTAGCTGCTGAAGAAAAGGAATGCAATAGAGCCTTTGGCCCCAAAATAATTATCATGGATTATGAGACAGCCCAATACAATGCCTTTTTAAAAACCTTCAATGGCAAAGTACAATGGTGTTTCTTTCATTACCAACAGGATATTAATAGACTCCTTAAGGGCAAGACCCTCCTCAGCTCTCTCACACAACAAGATACAACTGGTAAATGCAAGTTTCTGATCCAAAAGTTTGTTGCTCTTACATTTATTAATCCTGAGAATGTTGGCCAAGGATTTGAGCCTCTCTGTAATGACCCTTATGCCTTGAGCCACAAAGCTGAGTTCCAACTCTTCTTTGACTACTATGAGCCACAATGAGTGGGGCGCAAGGTGGTCAGCCAAAGGGGCAAGCCAACAGCAAAAGCAAGCTGGAATTGCTATCAAGATGTTCTCAAAGATAAAATAAAGAAAATATTAGGCCTGGAAAACTGGCATAAACATCTTAAGTCCTCATTTGGTGTGAATCCCAGATGCAACTCTTTTTTTGAGCACCTTAAGGCTGAACAGGGGAAGACTGTCTCCTCCCTTTAGGATATGGAAGTAAGGACTCCAAAGAGGAGAAAACAGTGCAATGCTAGCATTAATAAAGAGCATATTAAGTCAGCTGTCACAAATAAGTATAAGCTATCTGAGCTTGGGGAGCAGATAAGCAAGATTGCCACTGTACTCTCTTGCAATAAACCTCAAAATTAGTTTAAAATAAACATATTTGGCTCTTTCTGATATTTTATTATATAATTTTAATTTCAAAACTAATATTATTTTTTACAAGATAATTAAAATTAAAATGGTAGAAATAATTCATAGCTTTTATAAAAAAGCTTTATACCAGAGCCTGCTTTATCTAGCTTAAATAGGTGTTTTAGTACTAAAGTATATGTGATTTTGGGTTGCTATTATATCAAATGTTCTTAAAATAAGTCTTTACCTTTATTTTTTTATTTGATATATTTTATTCTTTACAAAAAAAATTTAAATATAATTTAAGAACTTTTTATATGGTAAATATAATTATTTTATAGTGAAAACAATTAATTGCATAGTAAATTATTTTTGAAGTGGATTTTTAGTATATTTTTAGATAGCTTTGCATTATTTTTATTTTATTTTTGGATTTTAAATGATCATATTACCTTAAGAAGTATTTTGAGCTTAATTTTTATAAAGTAAAATGTTCAAGAAACAGGTTTTTGCTTGTTATAAAAGTGTAATCTTCCAGTAGGCTACATGATAGGAAACTTTATATAGACTTTTCTAATGTGTTGACCTAGGTATAAAATTAATTTTGACAATTGACATGTAGAAAGTTGACATGCAGACAGTGTTAATGCCAACTGTTCCCTTCAATTTCTGGTTGCCAACTTAACTGCTCTCTCCATAAAAGTGTCTAGAGGGCAGATTGTTGGCTATGGCAAGTTGTTGAATGCTCCCAATTTCCTGTTTCTACATCTCTTTGGCAAGTTTTAGGATTTTAATTTACCTGAATACAAGCCCCAAGTCCTGTCCTTGTTCACTGCTCAAGATTTCCTGCAACTATCCTTGGTACAACAGAAGGAGGTGCTGGATTTGCTAGATCAGTTTTCAGATATCTTTGCTAAAGATAGCACAGATTATGGTCTAGCCAAAGGTGACATTCACCAGATTGAAATTTTGATGTCCTCCCTTCCACACTAAACCTTATTTCTGCAGTTGAGTAGAAGACGCTCAGGTGTCTAAAGAGCTTAAGCAACTTTTAGATGCTGGACTGCTTGCTCCTTCCCAAAGTCCATGGGCTTCCCCCTTGCTCATACTGAAGAAGAAAGATGGAGATCGTTGTATTGTGATGGACTACTAACGCTTGAATTCCTTAACCAATAAGGACTCCTACCCATTACCACACATTGACAATGCTCTCCGCCGCCTTGAGGTCTCTAAGTTCATCTCTGCTATGGATTTAGCTTCCAGATACTGGCAAGTTGATCTATCCCCTAAGGATAGACAAAAGGCTGTGCTCATCACTTCCAAAGGACTTTTTGAGCCTAAAAACATGATGCAAGGTCTCTGCTATGCCCCAGCTACTTTCCAACAAGCCATGGGCTCCATCCTCTATGATTTAAAGCTCTCATCTGTCCTAGTGTACTTAGACAATATAATAGTCTTCAGCGCTATCTTTACATATCACCTGGCTCATCTAAGGGAAGTGTTCATAAAGATTTGAGAGGCTGTCCTTAATTTGAAATCATCTAGGTGTGCTTTCTTCAAGGAATGCCTTGAATTCTTGGGCCATGAGGTAACTCAGATCAGGATTTGCCCAATCACCTAGAAAGTTTAGGTCATTGACAAAATGCTTCCACCCACCAATCTGCAAGAAGTCCAAGTCTTTCTGGGCATGATGGGATACTATAGGCAATTTATCCCTCATTTTTCTGACACTAGTGAACCCTTGGTCTAGCTGTTGCATAATGTCCCTTTTGAATTGACCGCCAGTCAACAACAAGCCTTTAAAACCCTCAAGCAAAACTCAAAGAGGCTCCCATCTTAGTATATCCTGACTGCAATAAGGAATTCATCTTATATACTGATGGTAGTGAACTGGCTATTGGGGCTATCTTGGCTCAACTGAATAATGAGGGTGTGGATCACCCTGTAGCTTATACCTCCTGCGTCCTGAATAAACATGATAAGAGCTACAGTGTGACCAAGAAGGAGTGCCTTGCTGTGTTGCATGCTTTCAAGCAGTTTTTCTATAACGTATATGGCACCCATTTCACAGTGGTCACTGACCATGCCTTGCTTAAGTGGTTACAACAGCTTAAGGAGCCAGAAGGACAACTAGCTAGATGGGCTCTCTGCCTGCAAGGCTACAAATTTACTATGCTACACTGTTTTGGGATTCAGCATCAAAATGCTGATGGATTGTCCAGAATGCCCATCCTTGCGCTACACCCTGCTGAGGCTGATCAACTATATGAACTAATTGGATATCCTTTCTCCTGGGAGAACAAGACAGAAGAAGTTTGTATTGTCCTATCCAAACTATCTGAAGACACACTTATTTGTGACAATCAGCTTTTCAAGAAAGTACAAGACTGCTACCTACCTTATGTACAGCCTAGTCTTTGCCTTTTTTTGGTGCTTCAAGCCCATAAGGAGACAGGACATGGAGAAGAGCCAAGACCCATGCCTGGCTCCAAAAGAAATACTTCTGGGAAAGTCTTTGCTTGCTGATCCCAGATGTTATTGCTAGTTGCCATGATTGCCAGCTCCAATGTCCTAAAGCTGCCGCTCATGAGTTCAAGCTAGTCCCCCCTCAACATGCCTTTACACTGTCAGTATTGACGCTGTAAGGCCTCTCCCTTGCTCCTGCTCTGGTTGCCGCTTTATCCTAATTGCTTTTGATTGTTTTAGAAAAAGGGTAGAAGCTCGTCCTACTAAAGACATCACTTCCAAGACTACCGCCGCCTTTCTGCTGCAAGATGTATTCTTCTGCCACGGTTGCCCTCAGGTTTTGATGTCTGACAATGGGACTAACTTCAACGCCAAGTTAGTGACCTCAATGGTTGAAGCCTTGGGGTCTCACCAGTCTTTCTCTGCCCCCTATAATCCTTCCACCAATGGGGCAGTTGAGTGTGCAAACTTGACTCTAGTCTCTATCATGAGAAAACTCACTTATTCTGACACTGCAAACTGGGATCTATACTTACCTGCTGCTCTCTTTGCTTATTGCCTTAGCAAACATTGTGTCACTGGGTACTCCCCCTTTGCTATACTGTATGGGTGTGAGGCCACCACTTCATTGCTCCTGGGGGCTCCCCTCCTCTCCTCTTATAAGGCTGTGAACCCAGATGACCATATCAAAGATTTAGTCAACTGCATCATTGATATACAAGCTACTGCATACACCTCTGTGTACAAGTCCAAAATGCTTGAGCTCTTTTCCTGACAATGCTGGACGCTCTCCCTTATCTGAGTTCAATATTGGGGACCACATTCTCAACTGTTAGCATAGAGTAGGAGGATGCGCTCACAAGTTAGATACATTATGGGTTGGACCTCTGGAAGTTATCTTCAAACAAGGATCAGAGTACACTGTGAAACTCCTCTCAAGTGGTCAACTGTTTGCCCAAGTGCATGCCAAGTTCCTCTGTAAGTACCACCCCCCTAAGGCCAATCTAGAGGGGGGCAATGTTGTGAATGCCAACATTCACTGTGTTTTGATTTTGCCTCCAATGGGTTATTTTGAGGATGAATCTCTCCCTTTTGCATTCGCCCTTTGAAATGAGTCTGGCTCCAAATTGGGAAATTCAATTGTTCAGTTTCCTGATTTTGCGCAACTCAATTGCCTCACTCATGCTGGTGACAAGTGATCCTACTGTCCTAGTACTATTTTGTGGTATTGCCAACCACTATATATTCTATTTCATATTCACCAATAAAAATTAAGTTATATTCAAATTTTTGTCTTTGTGTCTTCACATACTTTGGTGCCTCTCTAGCCATGTCTAGCAGATATTATTCAATAAGGGCCACAAGGTAATCACATAGTCTTCCCTGCCATTCTAACTTAGACTTAGTAAAAATCCAATCCTAAGGTTAGGATTCCCCGTGGTGTATCTGTGCTGCACCTCAGGTCACAACAGACAGTATCCAGGAGGACACAGAAGGAAATCTTTATAACAAAAGATATGAGGTTCAAAGCTAGCCTTGGGTTAGCCTTCAGGAAAAGATTAAGGGCACATCCCTTAATTTCCTGGAATACAAGACAAGAAATTCCTTTTAGCAAAAAGGAAAGGAAAAGGCTTGAAGAATATTAAAGCCAACACTAATGTGGATAAACTTGTCTTTATTAGGAGAAATAATTCTACTTAAATAGTAGACAAGGGTTGATGATCACTCATTAGGTAGACAGAGTGGTTGAGGGGGTTGCGTTGGGGTGAGGTCATATCAGGATCAGACAAGGGCAGGTATGGTATTCCGGAATGGGTGTACATTGGAACAGACCCATTGGCAGAAGGCAAGGAATTCCCAAAATCAAAGGAAAAACTGACCAAATCTTTGCACATATCCCTATTTAAAGACCATATAAAAATAGTATTGATAGCACAATTTTTGATACTCACTACCAAACCTATCTGCTCTATGGTTCCCACTTACATGCCTTACTTTCAGTAAATGCCGCTTCTCCAGGCCCCCTGGTGCCCAATCTTCCTTTTTGCAACTATATGCCCTTTACCTCCTCAGTTGCGTAATTCAAAGATGCTCCTGCTGTAATTAACATGCTTTCTGCCCCTTAACTTGTAGAGCAAGTCACCCATCAGATTACCTAAATCAAGATACTGATATATCTCAGCATCTTTCTGCAACCAACACTGTCCCTCTCTATGTAGGAACCAGATCTTTCTTCAGCTCCTTACTGGGATAGCTACCCTGCTTTATGTTGCCTAAACTCCTAATGCATATTTCTGCTCTATACATGAAGTTACTGAATATAAAATGCAGCCTATGTAGCTTACTCTAGTGCACCATCACTACCTCCTTTCTTATCAATCCTATGGAATTAAGGGCTTACTCCAGACTTTTGATGCCAACTGGCACCAAATCCCTCAAGCTTAGACCTTGTCAAGAGCTATGATTAAGCTTATCTATATTATCCAATGAAGTTTCCTTTGGAGTCAGGATTACCTGAGCTTGTCAGTTGATATTGTTTTTTGAGAGATCCCTGCCTATCTTCACTATTGTTTTGTGGCTTAAAATAAGGGGGCTGTTTAATGGCAATCATCTGATAAAATACCTAGCACTAACATGCCTTGGTGTATAATACCAATGTGTATGGAGTTACATTCCTAGATGAGCATGGTAAGTTTGATAATTGGGGGAAGATTAGAAAGAAAAAAACTTGATCTTAATCATAAGTAAATCATGATTTCAGCAACAATCAAAAATCTATCACCAACAATTCCTGGGAAGCCAAAGGGGGAAAGGAATCAACTAAATCCCCTAAAGCAACAGATAAAACCAAATGGCTAGAGTTACTAAAAAATATCAAACTTTATTAGGTTGGAGAATGATCAAGCAAGGTCTTTTAGAATCATTGAAGTCATTTAGTTAAGGAAATAGAGTTGGAATGGGAGGAAGGATAGCCAAAAGAAAATCAACCAATGATATGTGGGGTTATGAGAGTGATTCTTGAGGAAGGAAAATCTGGGCAAATTTTGAATGTAAAGAATCAAAAGAAAAACTGAATCAACTAAAAAGCAAGAAACCTGTTTTAAAGACACATAACACTACTTCATATTGCTCTTGAACATGATATTTAAACAGTGGTGTCTCTTGGCTGAGTTAGGTGAGGAAATCTTCAGATTAATTTAATAAGTAATAATGTGAGGGCTTTTCTTGGGTTTTCTAGTAACCTTTTAGGTAAATATCCAAACAAAATTTAGTAATGATACCCAAGAATTTGGTGAGTAATGAAGTTTAGACCTAAGGGGGAGGTGTAAATTTACAGTAATGCCTGCTTCCAGGGCACTTACAATAGTTTTGATAACATTGAAGATCATTTAAATGATATCTTTCCCAAGAGCCCAGTTATATACATCTGTGTTATCTATAGTAGAGGAATATCTTACTTATATGACTAGTAAAATGGCTGTCCCCCAACTACTTTTCCTGATTAGGGGGACAAGGTATGTAAGGAAATCCATGGACTAAAGCAAGCTGGTAAAAAATCTTGTGATTCCAGCCCTTCCATCTCATCTTACCTACTCCTAATCCTCAGGTCACAGTGGTACAAGAAGAAACCAATCATTTAGGTACCTTGATTGCTGAGTTACACATTTTTCATGTGGCTGCTATGTTGCATCAGCTTGTTCCTGAAGAAATCTGCTGCTCTGGTCTTCCTGCCTGAGCTAAAATTAAGTGTTGTGAACGTACAACAGTCACTGTCAGGTATTTAGACAAATAAATACTCCAAAATAAAAAGTTGTTGCATTTTTGCGGTTTATTTCATTTAGATAGGTTTGACAGGAATTCTTCAGATAAAGATTCCTTGGAACTTAGTATATATATTTAATAAAAGAATGGATTATGGGTGGTTAATCAGAAGAGGATAGCTAGTAAAATTAATGCAAGATTGGCCAAAGCAATCTTGGGGACTAGGTGTCTCAAAAACAATTTATTTAACCAGGAAGGTTAATTAATAAACTCACAGAAATATAATTAATGAGGATTTAATTATCATGTTTAATTGTCTTGACTTTGTCAAAGAGCTTGGTTAAGTTTAGCCAAAATTAAACCCCCAAATTTGGGTTAAAAGCGCTGTTTGGAAATTTTATTAGGTTAGAAGCACCACCAAGCCATCTAATTGATTTGTAAAGGGCTGTGGAGCCTCCTGGGAAAATTGCTGGGCACTGCAGTGGCGCCTGGTTTGAGTTTTGAATTGTTTTGATGGATTTTAAGGTAAAACCCATTAAATGCAAAGATAACCAAATAAGGGCAATGCTGTCTAGGGATTCAGGTTTAATCAGCTAGTTCCCAGTTAGAAAATTGAGAGCTGAGTTTTGGAATGTGTGTATTCCACAGGGTTTTGGCACCAGGAGCTGAGGAAGCTCCATGCCAAATTGATACATTGAGGTAAATGGCGTCAGGTGACTCCTTCTCATTGTAGGTTAATCCTCATAGGCTGAGAATTACAAGAGATATTTTAGGTAAAGATCTAGGTTTGGATGACTATAATGTCAAGACCACGTGATGAATCATAGGTTGATTCAGAAATTGGAGGGATTTTCAGCCAAATATGCCCCAAATGGTATTAAGTGTTGTAACTGTGCTGTTTTAGCAGAGTTACATGGGGAAATATTTAGAAGATGGATAATAATCTTTATTGTGAGATAGTAATTATATAGTTCATGTGAATCAAGGATAACAGGAACATGATTGGTGATCACACAGTTGGATGGAAGAAGGGGGTGGCTTGATCCTGGTAATGATTCAAGCGCCAAAACAAGGTATCCACCATAAGGGATCATCATCTGTTCATGTTGTTGGATTTGGTAATTCAAGTTGACTTCCTATTATGACTTTGAGTGACCGGATAATTGAATTGCGGGTCACAAACCTGCTTGGTTGGAACCTTGCTGGCGGGTTGAGCCTGCAGTTTTGACACACACCCTGACTGAAGGTTGGCCTCCTCTGGGGGCAGGTTATCAGGGAGGTTGTCAGGAGCCCGGGCGCCGTATTGGACTAGTTGCTGTTCTGTGGCAGGCAGGGCAGTATCTCGTTGCTTCTGTCTTGCTTTGCAGGGTTGTAGGCAATCATGGTGTAGGGTCTTGTCTTTCTTACGTTTTCCAAGACCTTCCACGAGGTAAGTGTTATTGTTGTTTACCTTCAGAATGATTGCTGGTCCTACTTTCTTGGGCTGTAGATTGCTCTTGTCAACATTCATGACCCAAAATTTGTCCCCAACTTCATGTCTGTTGCAGATGGGGACAAAGGTTTTTTGTAGACGTTCATTCTCCTTTGCTGTTTGTTTGCTGTTAGCTTCTACAATGTGCAAGTCTGAGCGTGGGAGAACTTCACTTGGAATTTCCTGTTTAGGTCTTGTCAATGCTTGAATGATGTTTGGCTGTGTGCCGTATACCAACTCAAACGGGCTTTTTCCAGTGGATCTGTTTACTTGGGTTTGACACACAAGTAGTGCAGTTAGTAGCTGCTTATACCAGTCTTCAGGTCTCCTGGCGGTGAGTTTGGCTAAGGCTTGCACGAGCTGCCATTAAGCTGCTCTACACGTCCATTGGCCTGTGGGTGGTATGGTGTTGTCACAGTATGTTTGACCCCATTTTTGGTGAGGTATATGTTGGTGTCTTCAGAGGTCAATTCTTTGCCTCCATTGGTTATCAGAAGCTCTGGCTTTCTGAAATTGCTGATTATCTCCTTGCCAATAAAATATTGTACGTCATTGCCAGTGTATTCCTTCACTGCTTGGGCTACTAGCCAATTTTAGCAAATTCAATGGTTGTGATGATGTATTTCTTGTCATTTTGTTTCCCTTGAATGGGGCCAACAATGTCAAGAGCCCATACTTTGAAAGGAAGTTGTGTGTGGATGGGTTTTACTGACTTTGGCAGGGTTTTGCTTTTGGCAAAAATTTTGCATACCCCACATTGATCTAGGACTTCTTGGATATTGCAGTATAAGGTTGACCACCAGGCCTTATGTTTGATGAACTCATATAGGTTTTGTCTCTTGGTATGTCCAAGGTCTCTGTGATAGCGTAGGATGGTGTTGACTTGCTGATGTGTGGGGATGTAGGAAATGGTTGTGCCGTCTGACATCTTTCTGTGTAGGGTCCCATATACGTCAGCAAAGAGGTGTTCATTTTTGATGACTGTTTCCTTTGTTATGTTGGTTGTGCCAGGGGAAAAACCTTTGTTCCTTGTTTGTAGTACTAAGAGAGGCCAGTCTTGGTTGAGCCCATTATCTTCTCTCAAAGCGCGGACATACAGGCGGGACAGGGCGTCTGCCATGGCAAGCTTGGCCCCAGGTTTGTACTGGATGAGCATGTTAAATCTCTCTAGTAGCTCCATCCATTGGTCCTGGCGGCGCAACATATTTGCTTGAGTTTTGAAATAGATGAGCAACTTGTGATCAGTTAATGCTGTAGTTATTCCTGGTGTTCCAGGTAACAGTGCCATTTGACTAGGCAGTGTACAATATCCAACAGTTCTTTGTCATGGATAGGGTATCAACACTTGCCGTCTGTCAGTTTTTGTGATTCATAAGCTACAGGCAGGAAGTCACTGTCATTATTTCTGATTCATAGTACTCCCCCAATGGATGCATCTAAGGCGTTGGTTTCCATTTGGTAATCCCCATTGTGTTTGGGGTATTGTAGGATGAGAGCTGTTGTGAGTTTCTCCTTGAGGCATCTGAAACAGAGATCACATTGAGAGGTCCATACAAACTTGTATTTGGCGCCTGTTATGGCGGACAAGGGGGCAGTCAGGACGCCGCAGTCAGGTATGAAGCGGTGTACGTAGGCCAACATTCCTAAGAAGGTGCGGAGTTATGATTTATCCTTGGGTGGGGGCATCTTGCAGATGGCCTGTATCTTTTGACTGTCGGTTTTGATGCTGTCCTTTGAGACTACATGTCCCAAGAAGGGTAGTTGCTTGCGGAAGAACTGGCACTTGGAGGGTTTGGCCAACAGTTTGTGTTGTGCCAAAGTAGCAAAGACTGCCTCTAGGTCTTTGTGGTGTTGTTCCACTGAGAGACTGTAGACAATGATGTTGTCCAGGTACACTAGGGCGTGTTTGCTTATGTGGGGCGCAAATAGTTTGTTCATGAAGGTTACAAAGGTGGACAGGGCATTATTTCATGCCAAAGTTGAGTACCACGCATTTGTAGGAGCCGTATTTAGTGCAGAAGGGTGTTTTGGGGATATCTTCCTCCTTAATACAAATCTGATTGTAGCCTGAAGTTAGGTCAATCTTGGAGAAGACTGTGGCTTCCCCCAAGGCATTGAAGAGGTTGTCAATCAGCAGCAATGGGTAACAATTCTTAATGGTAACTTTGTTTAGGGCACAGTAGTCTGTGACCAGACGTAAGTTTCTGTCCTTCTTAGCCACAAAGAATACGGCGGCCCCAAAGGGAGACTGTGAGGGGCGGATAAGTCTCTTTTCCAATGCCTCCTTGAGGTAGGCTTTTAAGGTGTTGTCTTTATTTGGGGTCAGCCTGTAGATAGGGTGCGCCTTAGGTACAGCCCCCTTGAGTTGTATGGAGTGCTGAATATGCTTTTCAGGTGGCAGCCTAGGCAGTGCTTCCTTGAAATCTCTGGATGGTGGGCCACAATTTTGCGGTCCTGAGGCGTGGAGGTATCCTGGTGATCCTTGAAGTGTAAGATCTTGTATTAGCAAGAGTCCCAGTCAATTGCCTTCAGGTCTTTCTTCTTGTCCTGGGTCTCTGTGATACGTACAAGGACGTGGTTGCGTAGCAGTTGGTCCACAGATTCAGGGTAGATCTGGGGGTTGACACCCTCACGCTTGATGGTCAACACTGAGGTTGCCCAGTTAACATGGGGATTGTTTTTCTGTAACCAGTCTAGTCCCAGTACAATGTCAAACTTGGGAAAGTCAATGATGGGACCTTTAATGGTGGAGTGGAGATTCTCAAGCATGATGAAGAAGGGGGCAGTTTCCTTTATCACAGTGATGTGGTGTTTGTTGGCCAGGACCACATTTTTAATCCGCAAAGGATTAGTGGTTAGCTTAAACTTATCCACAAAGCTACCTTTGACCAGGGTTCAATCTGCGCCCAAATCCAGGAGTGCTGAGCCTGTGTAACTGAGAAAGCAGAAAGGATAAGACATCAGCTTAATGGGATGCCTGGCAATGGTGTATAGTACCAGATCTTTCAAGGGCACCTGGATCATTGGGCATTGGTCCACGTCCTTGGGGCAGTATTCATTTTTGGGCAAGTCAGGAGTTGCGTGGGGAGAGCTTGGCTTGATTAGTGCTCTCCCTGGGCTTTTCCCTCATCTTGGTTGCCTTGGGTGGCGGTGACACAGAAATGGGTGCAATTTGACTAGCCGTTATTTCCATTTCCATTCCCATTCAAACCCGTGGGTTTGTGGTTGTTGTTGTTACTGTTGCCTCCAGGAGGTGGTTGAGAGGAGTGCCCGCTTGGATGGGAGTCCTTGGGCCTTTCTTGTTTCCCAGTCTGTTCCTTGTGCAGAGCGTTGGATGTTTGTTCTGCTTTTTCTGCTTCACGGTACAGGCTTTGCAGGTTGGTTACTTGGTCCAGGTTCACATATCTCATTACATGCAACTTAAGGGCATCATAGTACATGAGGTGTGTAGCTGGGGTGTCAAAGGCCGTGTCAGATGGTGCGCAAAGACAGAGTTCCTTGTAGGCGTGGGTGAGTTCCTTCACAGTGCCTGTCTGAGTCAGGTTCTTTACTTTGCGTATGATCATGAGTGCTGTATCTTTAAGCACAAATCTTGCAAGGAAGTCTTGCTTGAAGGTATCCTAGTTCTTTTCAGTGTGCTCTTCATGCCACTTGTTGCACCAGGTGCCAGTGTAATGGGTCAGGCAAATGGAAATTTCTGCAATCCAAAACTGCTGTGGGCATTCCATCTGTGCCAGCTTGCTCTGGGCAGACTGGATTCATGCAGCCGCATTGTTGTCTTTGGCCCCGGCAAAAGGTTCCAAGGCGGCGCTTTGTAGTCTTTGAGCTACGTAGGCAAGCATGGTGGGTTTTTTGGTTGGATGCAGTAGCAAGGAGGGAGCCTGGAAGAAACCTTGTGCAGACATGGCGTTGAAAGAGGGTAGCAGGATTACCGTGTTCTGGTACAGGACAAAGCCATTGGGTATGGCGGTACCAGGGGTGTACAGAGTCCAGTCAGGCAATAGGCCAGACATGATTCTGTCAAGGATTTGTTGGCTGTGGCGTGTGCAGGCAACAGGCGGAATTTTTCAAGATAAGGTAGGGTGGAGAACTTACCTGTGCTACCAATGTTGTAACTGTGCTGTTTTAGCAGAGTTACACGGGGGAAATATTTAGAAGATGGATAATAATATTTATTATGAGATAGTGATTATATAGTTCATGTGAATCAAGGATATCAGGAACATAATTGGTGATCACACAGATGGATGGAAGAGGGGGGTGGCTTGATCCTGGTAATGAGTCAAGCGCCAAAACAAGGTATCCACCATAAGGGATCATCATCTGTTCATGTTGTTGGATTTGGTAATTTGAGTTGACTTCCTATTCTGACTTTGAGTAATCAGATAATCGGATTGTGGGTCACAAACCTGCTTGGTTGGAACCTTGCTGGCAATTCAAGCCTGTGGTTTTGACATAAGCAAAAACAGCTAAATTTTAATAAAGATATATTGTCAATTTTGACGCTTTCCCCTCAGACTAATTTTTAACTATCATGTCTTATTTACTATAATTTGAAAGAGCAAAATTTGGGGTGCTTTGTGTAGAAACTGCTGCTGCCAGGAAAGAAGTTCCTACAAGTTTGCTGGAGGAAGCTTGGACAAGTCTGGAGGTCACCAAGTGTTGTGAATAACAGCATTCACAATGTTTCAATTTCGCCTTTGGTGGGTCATTTCAAAGACAAATCTCTTGCTTTTGCTTTTGACTCTCAAAATGAACTGGCTTCTGCTTCAGGAAATATGATTGTTTGGTTTCCTGACTCTGCGCAACTCACTTGCCCCACTCATGCTTGTGGTAAGTGATCCTATTGTCCTGGTAGTGGTTTGTGGTATTCTCAACCACTATATATTACATTTCCATATTCACTAATAAATTAAGTTCTATTCACATTTTTGTCTTTGTGTCTTCTGTACTTCCACGCCTCTCTCTAGCCACGCCTAGCAGAGATTATTCATCCAGGGCTGCAAGATAAACGCAATTGCCTTCCCTGTCATCTAACCAAGACTTAGTATGAATCCAATCCTAAGGTTAGGATTCCCCGTTGTGTATCTGTGCTGCACCTCAGAACACAACAAAAATGGTGCTCACTACTGGGGCTGTAAGCCCCTTGGTTATCCCTTTTGCATCTACGTTTGCAGGTCCCTCACCTCCGCCTATTTGGGAGTTAACCTTGCCTGAATACCAGCCCTCCTATTGAGGAAGACATTGCCAACCCGCCTATTGTCTCTACTGTACTGAACCTTGGGAATGGTCCCCGCCTAGTTGCTTATCCCATGGGTACCCCTGACTTAGAACAAGTCATGGTGGTAGCCCTTGGGATAGCTCAGGACAGGGCCATCCCTCGCCTTCAGCTACAGTTCAGCTGTGCCAAATATTATGAGTTAATTGTGGCCCCTCAGTTCCCACAACATCTCCTCTCAGCAGCTGGCTCCGCTGATCGCCTGCTTTCATCCTTTGTACAGCCTGCCTTGGCCCACCACCAGATGATGTTGGGACTCCATGTTCAAGAGATCTTGTCTCTAAAAGCAGCTGTTACCCATCATTGGGACCAGTTTGCTGCCTACCAACAGTGGATCCATTCCCTGTTCTCCCTGGTATCTGATAATCAACGTGATTTGGTCACCTCTCAAACATGTCTAGTCAATTCTATTGAGAAAATGTGCCACTCCATCCCTGAGTATGTTAGGGAGCAACTACACGAGTTTCACCAGTTAGAAAAACCCTGGCAAACTCAAGTAGACTCCACCCTAAACACTTATCTCTCTGACTTTGAGCGCCTAGTGCAACAGCTCAATGCATTTAGTGTGTATTCCTTTGAGCAATTGTAACAGGTAGCTGACCTTGCCGCATAAGGCCTAAATGAACTCAGTGTGGAATTCAATCAAGAGAGAGCTATCATTGCTGCTGCTCTAGCCAAACTTCAGAGTCAGGTGAATGAGCTGTCTACCCCCAAACCTGATGCCCCGCCTTCTCCTCCCGCTGATGATCTAGTGGACAGAGAGCAGAGGATCTGGGAGGCCATCCAAGAATTATGCGCTTCCACTTGTAGCCAAGGTCTTCCTACTGAAATGCCTCAACCTGACCCCCAGGTTCTTGCGCTGACTGCTCAGGTTGCTGAACTACAGCAATAAGTTGCTGCTTTACGTGAGGTAATGACGGCCACTGCTAGCCCACTTGGGGTTACCAAGGAGGATGGCTGTTGTCCTGGTTTGGCGGGGGCTCCTCAAATCCACTGTGCCAGAGAGTTGATTGACCTAGCTAATGAGGTGGACCATTTGAAACAAGACCAGACTGAGTTGGACAGAGACGTACAAGAGATGAGTGAGCTGATCAATTTGGTAAACAGATTTGCCCCCTGCCTGTCAGTGGGGCCATCCCTTACTTTGCAGCTGGCTGAGCTCTCCACTGTTGTCACTACCCAAGGACAACGCCTAGATGTTACTGAACAACAGACCACTCTATCCAACACTACGGGTGCCAGAACCACCGAGACTCTGACAACCCTTGAAGAAAGTGTTCAACAACTATGGGCTAGACAACCCGCCTCCAAATCTGAAGCTGAGTTCTCCCCGCGCATAAATGTACTTGATAGCAGTAATGGTGGTCCAGCTCCTGAGATACACTTCAAGCCTACTTTTAAGCAAGTCTTTGATCCCAAAACCTCGACTATTACAGCTTTCTTAACTATTTACAAGACTGCCATGAGACAAGCATCAGATGAAGTTAAGAAAGAAAATATTCTGACCTGCCTACACCTTGACCTGTCAAGAGGTAGTTGTACCAGAGCTGCCCACCATTGAGACCTGGGAAGACATGAAACAACTCCTGATTGACGAGTTTGGTGGTGATCATAGCCTGGAGGTGAAAAAGGATTCTTTCATGCACATGTCCTTCAAGCCCAAAGAGACATTAGCTGAATTTTCAGACAGATTTTACATGGAGGGACAACAGTTAATAACAAGCAGACAATTGATGGTGCATGAAGCGTATATGGCCTGCGCTCAAGCCCTCAAGGTGAATCAACTACTATGCCTTCATTTCAAGGCCCACAAGGCTATGCTGTCCTCCATGAAAAGTATCAAGACACTGCTCCAAGATATGCATCTTACCCATTCTGGGACAGTTGTTTGGGAAAGTTGTGCCACTTCCAACTTTGGCTCCTCTTCTTGCAGCCCTCATATCCTCACTATGAACTCCCAAAATCATCCTTGACGTCAGGGATGCCACAACTGTGGTCAGATAGGCCACCACTCTTGCGTCTGCACCAATCTGCGGGTTAAAGGATCTGATCCCAAGGATCAGTCGGGAAAAGAACAGTCAACCTAGAGGCAGAGACGCTCTTGGTTGACAATTCTTCCCAGTCTCCTTCTATACCTCCACCTGCTACTGACTCTGAGCCTGCTGATGATGGGGCTCCTCCTATCCTCCTTCTGTTTCATGACATTTCTGATGATTCTTATGTGGATGAATCTGATGTTGAAGGCCCTGATTCATACAGGTATTCTGTACTTGCTGTCCCAGAGACTATTGCAGTTCCCTACAAGCTGCAATCTGGGAAGACTACAACTACCACTAATCCCATGTCTGAGGCCAAAGCAGTTGTCTCTTGCCCCTATCTTACTCAGGCAAAAAGGTCCCCTGTATTAGTGGAATCATCAGAGGAAGCCGCTGAAGTTGCAGACGCCATTTTCAAGAATGTATCTGCCTCACTCCCTCTCTAAACTGTATATAAGGAGTTTCCGGGACTACAATGCATGATTGAGAAATGGGACAAGGAACTATCTGAGGCACAGGATATCTTGGCTGTTCTTCCACCCTTTGGACGCACCACCACCTGAGTAGAGATATCTATCCAAAAGGTCAATATCAAAGCCGTCCTGGACACTGGTTCTCCAGTCAACGTTGTTTCTTCTAAACTGATGAAGAAGCTTAAGCTGGCCCCTGATCTCAACTACCATCAATCCTATGGCACCGCTGGTCTCTCCATGACTTGCGCCATTGGTGTGTACTCTGCCTTACCAATGCAATTTGGTAAACTCCTGTTGGCTGCGCCAGCTGTTGTTCTAGAAAATGAGAGCTATGACCTTTTGGTTGGTACCCAGTTCCTTCAGGAATATATTGGGATCATCAACCTAAAGGATGTTTATCTTTCTATCCTAGGGTACAAAGTCCCTCTGATCTTTGAGGAGCCAATCAAAGTTCCTGGTAAACGTTTGAAGACATGTACTCTGGAGTACCCCACTGGAGTTTTCACCCTAAAATACCAAACCTATTCCACCAACATGAAGTGTCCTCCCATGGCTTGTCCTGCATCTGAGGAAATTCCTCTCATGGCCACGTCTGCTGTCACCATCTCCCCAGGCTCTCAGGCTATCCTAGACTCCCAGATATTATATGAACTACCTGAGCAGACTTTCTTAGAGCTGTACTCCCCTCCTTTGCTGAGGCGGAATGAGCCTTACCTTTGTCCTGGAATTCTGGATTTTTCCTACAAGGATCCCGTTCAATTACTAGTTGTCAACCTTACTGCGCTTCCTATGACTGTATCCAGAGGACAGGTTGTTGGTTACGGAAAGTTGTTAAATGCTCCTGACGTCTTGTCTCTTCACCCTTTTGGATTGTTTCAAGACTTTAACCCACCCAAAGACGAGCCTCAAGTCCTATCTCTGTTCACTGCCCAAGACTTCCCTCAGTTGTCCCCAGTCCAACAGAAAGAGGTGCTTGATTTACTAGACCAGTTCTCAGACATCTTTGCTAAAGATAGTACTGATTATGGGCTAGCCAAAGGTGTGATACATCAGATTGACAAAGGATATGCTCCCCCTTTTGTGCCAAGCCATACTGCCACAGCCAAGTGGAAGATGCACAGGTTTCTAAGGAGCTCAAACAACTGCTGGATGCTGGACTGCTAGCTCCCTCTCAAAGTACCTGGGCTTCCCCTCTGCTCATCTTAAAGAAAAAGGATGGAGGCCACTGGATTGTGATGGACTATCAAGAGTTGAATTCTCTAACCAAGAATGATTCCTATCCCTTACCGTGCATTGATGACGCTCTTTGACGCCTTAGAGGTTCTAAGTTTTTCTCTGCCATGGATTTGGCGTCTGGCTACTGACAAGTTGACCTCTCTCCTGAAGACCGTCAGAAGGCTGCGCTCATCACATCAGAAGGATTGTTTGAACCCACCTTCATGCTGCAAGGGCTCTGTAATGCCCCGGCAACTTTCCAGAGGGCCATGGACTCCATCTTGCGTGACTTGAAGTTGTCGTGTGTCTTAGTCTATCTAGATGATATAACAGTCTTCAGCGCAACTTTCACTGATCACCTAGCCCATCTTAAAGAGCTGTTCATAAAGATTTGAGAAGCTGGCCTCAAGCTAAAACCCTCTAAGCTTGCTTTCTTCAAAGAACGCCTTGAATTCCTGGGCCATGAAGTAATCCAAGCGGGAATTTGTCCGATGACCAAGAAGGTTGAAGCCATTGATAAAATGCTTCCGCCCACCAACCTACGAGAAGTACAAGTCTTTCTGGGCATGATGGGTTATTATATAAAATTCATTCCTGATTTTGCTGATACTAGCAAACACCTGGTCTAACTATTGTGTAATGTTCCTTTCAAATGGGCTGCCATCCAACAGCAAGCCTTTGAGACTCTAAAGCAGAAACTCAAAGAAGCACCCATTTTAGTGTACCCTGATTACAATAAGGAATTCATCTTGTACACTGATGCTAGTGACCTTGCTATTGGGGCTATCTTGGCTCAGCTCAACAATGAAGGTGTGGACCACCCTATAGCCTATACTTCCCGTGTGCTGGATAAGCATGAAAATAATTATAGTGTTACAGAGAAGGATTGTCTTGCTGTGCTGCATGCAGTCAAACAATTCTGCCACTATGTATATGGTACCCATTTCACTGTTGTCACTGACCATGCTTTTCTCAAATGGTTACAACAACTTAAGGAGCCTGAAGGACGCTACGCCAGATGGGCCCTCTGCCTGCAAGGTTATGACTTCACTGTGCCCCATTGCCCCGGGATTCAACATCAGAACGCCAATGGGTTGTGCCAAATGCCCATCCTTGCCCTACATCCTGCTGAGGCAGACCGCCTGTACAAGCTAATTGGCTACCCTTCTTCCTGGGAAAGTGAGACAGAAGAGGTTTGACTTGCCCTGTCCAAATTGTCTGAAGACACCCTCATACGGAACAACCAACTCTTCAAGAAGGTGCAGGGTCAATACCTGCCATACGTGCACCCCAGTCTTTGCCTCTCCTTGGTGTTGCAGGCTCATAAAGAAACTGGCCATGGAGGCATTGCTAAGACTTTTGACTGGCTACAGAAGAATTACTTCTGGGAGAATCTTTGCCTGTTGATCCCAGATGTCATAGCTAGTTGCCATGACTGCCAACTTCAGAGACCCCAAGCTGCTTCTCACAAGTTCAAATTGGTCCCCCCTCAACATGCCTTTCACACTGTCAGCATTGATGCTGTAGGTCCTCTCCCCCGCTCACGTTCCAGATGCCGCTTTATCCTAATTGCTGTTGACCACTTCAGCAAGTGGGTAGAAGCTCGCCCTACTAAAGACATCACTGCTAAGACTACTGCTGCCTTCCTGCTGAAGGATGTTTTCTACCGCCATGGCTGTCCTCAAGTGCTGTTATCAGCCAAAGGAACCAATTTCAATGCCAAACTTGTAACCTCTGTTGTTGAAGCTCTAGGGACTCACCAGTCTTTCTTGCCCCCTATAATCCTTCCACTAATGGGGCAGTTGAGCGTGCCAACTTGACACTGGTTTCTATCATGAGGAAACTCACCTACTCTGATGCTGCCAATTGGGATCTATACTTACCTGCTGCACTCTTTGCCACTTGTCTGAGCAGGCACCAGATCACTGGGTACTCCCTTCTTACCATGTTGTATGGGCGTGAAGCCACCACTCTGTTGCTCTTGGGGGTTCCCCTACTCTCCTCTGGTAAGGCCATGAACCCTGACAACCACATCAAAGACTTAGTAAACCTCATCATTGATATACAGGCCACTGCCTACACTTCTGCCTATAAGACTAAGATGTTTGAGCTCTCTCTGGACAACGCTGGGTGTTCCCCCTTGCCTGAGTTTGATGTTGGTGACCATGTCCTATACTATTAACACCGTGTGGGTGGGTGCGCGCACAAACTGGACTCCCTGTGGATTGGCCCTTTAGAGGTGACTTTTAAACAAGGATCTGAGTACACTGTAAAGCTCCTCTCCAGTGGCCGTCATTTTGCTTGTGTACATGCCAAGTTCCTCCGCAAGTATCACCCCCCTAAGACCAATCTAGAGGGGGGCAATGTCGTGAATAACGGCATTCACCATGTTTTGATTTTGCCTTTGGTGGGTCATTTTGAAGACAAATCTCTTGCTTTTGCTTTTGACTCTCAAAATAAACTGGCTTCTGCTTCAGGAAATATGATTGTTTGGTTTCCTGACTCTGCGCAACTCACTTGCCCCACTCATGCTTGTGGCAAGTGATCCTATTGTCCTGGTAGTGTTTTGTGGTATTCTCAACCACTATATATTCCATTTCCATATTCACTAATAAAATTAAGTTCTATTCACATTTTTGTCTTTGTGTCTTCTGTACTTCCACGCCTCTCTCTAGCCACGCCTAGCAGAGATTATTCATCCAGGGCCGCAAGGTAAAAGCAATTGCCTTCCCTGTCATCTAACCAAGACTTAGTATGAATCCAATCCTAAGGTTAGGATTCCCCGTTGTGTATCTGTGCCGCGCCTCAGAACACGACACCAAGACTTTACCCAAGGAAGCTTTGGTGGAAGTTAAAACTGTGTTTGAAGAATTGGATTCCAATTATTTTGCAAAAGAAGGGATCCCCACACAAGGTAACCAAATCTATGTGTGGGATTCTTGAACTTGTTGTTCAGATTAGACAATATTTTACAACAAGTAAAAGCCATGGCCAGTTGTGAAATTGAGGCTTAAAGAGCAAGGGAGGAAAAAAGTGTTAAGATCATGGCTTGTTAGCAGGATGACAATAAAGTGTTGTCTCATAAAATTGCCTCCCTGGAGGCAAAGCTCCTCAAAGCTTTGTCACAGGAAGGTAATGGTAATAAGTGTCAAGGGCAAGATAATGGAAATTTTGACTGATTGGACCTGAATCTGTCACAGAGCCTAACACAGGGGCAGAAAAAACCCATGGAGAAAGGAGTCTAGTCTATGCTTGCCAAAATGTCACCGTTCTCTGGGAATCTAAAGGAAGGAAAACTTTCCTGGAGGGTTTTCTTATCCAATCCTCCGGTCTGGAGGATGCTGAGAAACAATATTTGTTGGAAGTCCTTGCAGGTCATGCATGCTTCAAGTGGCTTGAAAGACATAAAGGCAACAATTAGACCATGTTGTTGGAGGACTTCTGAGCCAGCTATATATAACCCTCAGACCTGGTGATGCTCTTCAGAAAGCCCAAGACGTCACTCAAGCTGGTCATAAAACTGTGTCAATATATCTTTCCAGAATGCAAGAGTTCCTAGCTTTTATGGATGTGGAACACAATCAGGATCTGATGGAGGATGCTTTCTTCACTGGAATGTTGCCAGGGATGAGAAATCAGGCTTCTATGCTGCGTTGTGAGAAGTTGTCATGGTCAAAAAATTGTTCAAAAGGTCATTCAAATGGAATGGGATCTCTGTGGTCCTCCATATAGTGCTCCTTGCCCAAGAGTAAAAGCTCATGTGGCTGCAGGATAAGGGTCTTCTGAAAGAACCAGACGTCCTAGAAGTCCCTCAGATAAGGATCACATGTCTAGATTTAAACGGGCATGTAAGTTTCCCATAGCAAAGGGATGCTGGATCTGCGGCAAAAGATGGCCATTTTTCTGGGAAATGTCCTGATTGTGCGGAATTTGACAAGAAACACCCAGACCTTATGTTTAAGGATTTTGGAAAAGAAAGGCAGGCTTAGGTGTCTCCCAACCTGAGCTCAGTAATTTGGAGAATAATAATGGGAGAATGAGACTTCAATCTGGAAAGGCCTTGAAGGAGTATGGGAAAAGCGCCAGTGAACCAGTGGAGCAACCTGTACAGGAAATTGATGTCTCTTGTCCAACTCTGTCAGAGGGAAGTCTGGATGTCTCTTCAGATGAGTAAATATTGGATGTGCGCTTGGATATAAAGGAAGACAGGGAAATTACTTGGCGGCCTGTGTGGGTTCAGTTGAGTGTAGATTGGCTCAAAGAAGTGGAATGGCGTAAGAAGGTGGCCCAAAGCATGCCAGCATTGTTGGTTGCAAAACCTTTTGTTTGGGCATTGCAAGGGTTATTCTCCTGGATATTTTGCTTGATTATATCTCAGCAAAGGCAGTATACAATCCAGGTTGTGCTGTGGTATTGGTATCAAAGAAATTTGTCTGTAAACATGGGATGGGCCCATCAAAATTGGTCACGCTGACTTTATCTTCCGCAGATGGGGTCACCACTATTGAACAAGATGTGTTTGATGAGGTGGTAATAAAATGGGAAAATACCATGGTCAAGACTTCCACTGTAGTTTTTCTGGGAGCAGGGTTTGATCTTCTGCTGGGTATGACTTGGATTATTTTAGGCCAAGGTGAGCCTGAATGCCATCAAGAATGTCTTGGTCCATGATGAAGTTGAGTACGCTTATCAACAGCTGACAATTCTGCCAGCACCAGAATATGTTCATTCAGTGGTCATCTACGCTGAAGAACATTGCTCAATTCCATCCAAGGGAATTTCCTGGTTGAAACCGGTACTTTCAATTGTGGAACACAGGAAGGAAAAGTTATCCCATAATTACCCTGTCATATATCTTCAAATGTGGTGATATTCAAAAATGGGTCAAATGTCAAACTCAATTCCTGGAAGTTGTTTAACACTTGTGAAGTTCCTGTGGACATACAGGAAGGTCATTGTATTAGAGTTTGGATGCCAGTAGTTGAAGAAGTCACAACAAATAAACCTACTGTCTCTTATGTTTGTCCTTCAATGAATTAACCTGTATACTATGTCTAAATGAGGAAGCAGGTACCCCATTTTATGCTCTGGTGTGTAAATAAAGTAGTTGTTTTTTGTTGGAAAAATATTATGTGGGAAGAACTGGTCCACCCTATGTCATAAAAACTCTAACTGGGAAGCCATATAAAAGGTTATGTACCATGTTGTAGTCCTGTGGCAGTAGCTGCAATCAGAGAAGAGGTGAAGAAAATTTGAAGGGCTAACCTGATTGAGGAAAGTATCAGTCCTTACTCTGCTCTGATGTTTTTTGTTCCAAATCCAGATGGGAATATACGTGTTTGTATTGATTTCCAAATGGTGAATAATGATATTGTAAATGATGCCTACCTAATGCACAGGATTGAAGACCAGCTGGACATCATGGCTGTATCTTCCTTGTTCACCACTTTAGACCTGACCAAGGGTTATCACCAATTGTTGATTGATGAAAAGTCTAAGGAGGTCACAGTGTTCTCTACACCTGACAGTCTGTATCAATGGAAAGTCTTGCCATTGGGAATGAAGACAGCATATGCTTTTTTTCAGCATGTAATGAACCAGATTATGACAGGATTACAGCCTAGATGTGTTTTGGTATATATAGACAATATTACTGTATATAGCCCTTCATGGGAACAACAACTAGAGAATCTTGATGAAGTATTTTGCCGTATTGAGAAGTAAAGTTGGTTATTAGTGTATCTAAGACTAAGCTTGCCTGTCAAAGGAGGTCAAAGTGTTAGGGCATATTGTGAATTCTCAAGGGATTAAGCCAAGTCCTTATAGAGTTACTCTGTTGTTAAGCATGAGGCTGTTACCGTCAGTTTGAGAGGTTTGAGGCTTTATGGGGCTGGTAAATTTCTATCAGAGATTCATACCTAATTGATCTGCACTTTGAAAGCCATTGTTTGCGTTACCAAGGAAGAACGCTCAATTTGTTTGGAGAAAAGAGCAAGATTCAAGCTTCTTAGATATAAAGAAGAAGCTTTTGAAGCCCCTATACTAAGATTACTCAACTGGTCAAAGTTGTTTTACATTGAAACAAAATCAAGTTCAACTGGTTTTGGTGTTGTTCTCACTCAAAAAGGAGATTCAAAGTTGTCTTGTCATCCTGTTGTGTATGGTTCTAAGAAATTGGGGACAACTCAAAGAAAATACTTGGCTACTGAATGTGAAGGATTAGCAATAGTATGGGTGGTGGAACATTTTAGGATGTATATCCTAGGAATGCCGTTTATTATTTTCACTGACCACACAGTGTTTATAGCAGTTTGGACAAAGGAAGACTTACAGGGCCAAATGCAATTGTATGAAGAGAAGCTCTTTGAACTTGATTATTATATTATTATTGTCCAGGGTTGAGAAATCAGATTCCCTACCTGCTGTCACAAGCGCTGTTGGCCTGTGAAGAAATTGAGACGCAAGAAGCACAGGAAGCTTTATCAAGGAATAGGATTTACGTAGAAAAAATCAAAGCATCTACAAGTGGTGAGAGATCCAAATGTACAATGGGGATATCATCTTTGATATGAGAAACTATTAAAAGTGGTGAAAGCTTGGTACTGGTAGTCAGAGATGAGAGCTATGGCCCTTCAGATTTTGCAAGAATGTGTTATTTGCTCTAAATTCTCAGCAGCAAAATCCAAGGTGCAGTTCAAGTCAGTGGTGTCACATTATTCTTTTGAGTTGGTCTCAATGGATACTGGTTACATTACACTAGCAAGTGGTCAAAGAGAATACTTTGTGGTGGCTGTTGATCCTTTTACCAAATGGATAGAAGTTTGAGCACTGACCAAAGAAACAAGTGTGGAAAATGCTAAATTTCTCTGAGAAGAAATAATAGCACAGCATGGTAGTCCTGAGAAGGTTCTCACCAATAATGAACCACCCTACATAGGGCCAGCATTGACTAAGTAATGCTTTAAATGGGGCATTTCAAAGTTAACCTCATCCCCATATCATCCCAAGTCAAATGGTTTAGCCAAAAGAACCATTGGAACACTGAAGCGCATCATGGAGAAATTAACTGATGGAGCCATAACCCATTGGAAGGATTATTTGGCAATGAGTGTCATGGCATACCATACAATGCCTCATGATACTACTGGGGCTTCTCTGTTTTGGATGTTGTATGGCCAGGAAACTACAAAAAGCACCTAGGTTGGTCAATGGGAGTTTGTGGAAAAGAATTCCTATGAAGATGCTGTGGAAGAACATGCAGTCAAGATGCAGAAGTTATTTTCTGAGGCAAGGAGTAAGGGAGAGCAGGTTTGAGAGAGACGTGCCACCAAATGGAACTCAAAGCCTGGAGTACTTCCCTGTGATCATTTCCAGGTTGGAGATCTGGTATGGTTTGATTAAAGGCGCTGAGAGAAGCATCCCAAAAGAGGTCTTCAGAAATAAGTGGGTCTTATGAAGATTATCTCAGTTGGTTCAGGGCCAAACTACCTAATTTATGGAGTGGGAGCCGCCCTAGGAGAAGAATGGTCTCGCATTCATCCTCAATTCTTTAAGCTGTTCCATGGGGAATTAGAGCTAATAAAGGTCTGGAAGGATGAGGCTGATTCCCTTGAAGAGAAGGAAGGGACCATGTGAATGTACAACAGTAACTGTCAGGTATTTAGCAAATAAATACACCAAAATATTATGTTGTTCTATTTTTGCGGTTTATTTCATGTAGCTAGGTTTAAAAGGAATTCTTCAGATGAAGATTCTTGGAAACTTGGTATCTATATTTAATAAAAGAATATATTACAGTTGGTTAGCTAGGTGATTCTAGCTAGTAAAATTGAGGCAAGATTGACCAAAGCAATCTTGGGGACTAGGCGTCTCAAAAACAGTTTATTTAACCAGGAAGATTAATTAATAAATTCATGGAAATGTAATTAATGAGGATTTATTTATATTGTTTAATTGCCTTGACTGTCTCAAGGAGTTTGGTTGAGTTTAGCTAAAATTAAACCCCCAAATTTGGTTTAAAAGCACTGTTTTGGAAAATTTATTAGGTTAGAAGCACCACCAAGCCGCCTAATTGATTTTTAAAGGGCTGTGGAGCCGCCTGGGAAAATTGCTGGGCGCTGCAGTGGCGCCTGGTTTGAGTTTTAAATTTTTTTGATGGATTTTAAGGTAAAACCCATTAAATGCAAAGATAACCAAATAAGGGCAATGATGTCTAGGGATTCAGGTTTGATCAGCTAGTTCCCAGTTGGAACATTGAGAGCTGAGTTTTGGAATGTATGTATTCCACTGGGTTTTGGCGCCAGGAGCTGAGGAAGCTCCATGCCAAATTGATACATTGAGGTAAATGGCGTCAGGTGACTCCTTCTCATTGTAGGTTAATCCTCATAGGATAATAATTACAGGAGATCTTTTAGGTAAATATCTAGGTTTGGATGACTCAAATGTCATAGACTACGTGATGAATCATAGGTTGATTCAGAAATTGGAGTGGTTTTCAGCCAAATATGCCCAAAATGGTATATAAGCAAAAACAGCTAAATTTTAATAAAGATATATTGTCAATTTTGACGCTTTCCCCTCAATTACTTTTCAATTGTTACGTCTTCTTTGTTATCATTTAAAAGAGCAAAATTTGGAGTACTTTGCGTGGAAACTGCTGCTGCCAGGAAAGAAGTTCCTAAAAGTTTGCTGGAGGAATCTTGGGCAAGTCTGGAGGTTGCCAAGACTTTACCTGAGGAAGCTTTGGTGGAAGTAAAAACTGTGTTTGAATAATTGTATTCCAATTATTTTGCAAAAGAAGGGATCCCCACACAAGGTAACCAAATCTATGTGTGGGATTCTTGAACTTGTTGTTCAGATTAGACAATATTTTACAACAAGTAAAAGCCATGGCCAATTGTGAAATTGAGGCTTAAAGAGCAAGGGAGGAAAAAAGTGTTTAGATCATGGCTTGTTGGCAGGATTAAAATAAAGTGTTGTCTCATAAAATTGCCTCCCTGGAGGCAAAGCTCCTCAAAGCTTTGTCACAGGAAGGTAATGGTAATAAGAGTCAAGTGCAAGATAATGGTAAGTTTGACTGGTTGGACCTGGATCTGTAACAAGTGCTGTGAAATTTCACACATTAATAAAGAAAACCTTGTCTCCCTGATATGAACAATTTCTCAAGTAGCTATATGATACTATAAATTCAGAGCCTAATTGCAAAAATGTGGGATTTCCAAATCTAGGTCTAAATTTTGAATTGTTTTTGCAAGCAACTTGGCTTGGTGAAAACCAAATTTTCAGAAAGATCAACTTTTTAGTAAAATATTTATTTATTTTAATATGAAAATTTTGAGTTCCTGCTGCAGAAAATTTGGTTAACTGAAAACCAAACCTATCAAACAAAGTCATGATACATGAATCAGAAATTTAGGGTTCTATGTGCAATTTGGTATTTCCTGTAAGTTTAATAAATTATAGACAACATGAAATTGTGGGATTGTCAAATTGAAGAACCAAATTTCAACTCATAATTGAGGTTGATTTGAAAGTAATTTACTTAATGGATGTCTTAAAAAAGATGTCAAATGATCTATTGTAGATTTATGCTAATTTTTTTAGGATCACAGGCATTCTCAAGAATCTCCTAATTCTATTTTAGCACACCTAAAATTTTGATCATGATATTCATTAAATTAAACATACTTAATGTTGTGACTGTGCTGTATTAGCAAGTTACAAGGGGAAAATATTTGGAATCTAGATAATTATCTTTATTAAGATTTATCTTTATTGAGATTTATCTTTATAAGTTTGAGGGAATTATTTTAAGAGGAACATGATTGTAAAAATCAATCAATCAGTTGGGTTGGACAGGGGGTGGCTTGATCCTTGTAATGAGTCAAGCGCCAAATTGAGCTGTTCATCAAGTAGGGATTTTCACTGGGTCTTGTTGCCTTGTTTTCAAATTTGAGTTGAATTCTGCATTTGGCTTTGGGTTATGGGGAAGTCAGTTTGAGTGGCACAGGGTCTTTTGTACAGAACTTTTACAGGGAGCCACCCCTGCTGTTTTGGCAATAATCAGGGGCATCAATCAACCTTACTGGTTAATTGATTGGTTTGAAGACACCCAGTCCCATGATCTTAATCAGTCAGATGATTCATTTGGTCTCTCAATCAGTACAGCCTGATTGATCTCTGGGAATCTCACCACAACTGTGACAGTAGCTAACTCTATAAAGGGATCTTGCCACCAGAAAGTCCTCCTAGCCTTTATAAGGAGAACATATATTGAAAAGTTATACTCAAAGAATTTTTTAACAGCAACAGCACCCATGTTGACAATAATAATATTGACAGTAGCCATGTCAAAAAATTTTGAAATGGTCACTGTTGACTCAAAACTCAAAATCTCCTATGGTTTTTGCTAGTTGTGCTAGCTTAATTCCCATTTTTTAAAGCATTCAGGGGTGCAAACCCAGAAAACACGACAAAATTGTGGCCATTTTGACACAACTTAATATTAACCTTAATAAAAAACTCAATTTAACCAAATTTTTCCTTTAGATTTACTAATAAAAATTAGTTTGTTTTTATTTGTTTTCACAACGTAAAAGTGTCAATGTCAACACTTTTTAAGCAGAACTTATTTTTAATAACAAAACTGAAACATCTACAACAAATAAATTAAGTGCACATTTAAAAATATTTTTTATTAAATTAATATATAGAAAAATGCATTGAGCATACATTTGACTGTTAAAATTTTCATCTTATAAATATATATGTGGCACTTATTCCGGCTTTAATATATTAAATGGATTGGCAGCTAACAGCAATCCAATAATTTAAGTGTGAGTTACTATGTAAGTCACTATAGACTTTATTATTAAAAATAATTTCAACACTTGCAAATGTTGTACATTTGCTTGTGATCATCCGCTGGGGTGGATTTAAGCAAATTAGAGTGGCACAATTAAGCCTAAATTAATATGTTACCTCCTATAAAGAATGTTGTAAGTGACATTATTGACACTTTACCCTTTTCATTACTGAAGACAACTTTCTTAACAACTTTCAATATATTCAATGGTAAAATATCATATTACCACTACCCAAATATAATTTTTAATAAAGAAATAAGTAACTTGATTATTTTTTACTTATTTTCATATGTTTTTTTTATTTTATTATGTGAGCAAAAATACACAGAAAACAGTTAATATTTGCTAGCCTGCTTAAATTTAATTAAGTGTACTATGAAAAAAACATAGTAAATTTTCAAAAAAAATGTTAACAGTGACAATGTTGTCAAAAATAATGTCTACAATTTTTCTAATCAATAGTGAGAATTCAGCTTTTTTTACTATTTGTCACTCATAATGTTGACGCTTCTCATTTCTCACATATAAAGCTTTATGTTTCACAAAATAAAATCATCTGATTTTTTGATATGTTGTATTTTTAACTTTTCTTTTTCATATTTTCTAATTTTTAAATAAAATCTATATCTTAACATAGTACTTTTACATAAATCTCTTAACTTTTAACTTGTTATTTTAAACTATACTTAAAATAAAAACTATACAAATATTTTTAAACTTTTAAATGCCAATAAAAACCCTATAAGGTTTAATTTTTATTTAGTATGTTTTATAGTTTTTTTTAAATAAATTGCTTTAGTTTAAACCCTTTTACTTATTATTTTAGGACAAGAACACCTCTAAGCAGACCAAAGGAACCAAGTGTCCCGCTAAGCCCACCAAAGCCACCAAGAAGAAGCCTGTCTCATCAAAGAAGGCCACTCCCAAGCCCTCCCCTGATCCCTCTCCTGAAAATACCCGCTCACTCCACTGGGGGAGAGGAAACTGATGGTTCCCTTACAGATCACAGTTCCTATAACTCGGCTTCAGACAAGAAGCCTACCAAGAAGTGGCGCCAGGCCAATAAGTCCCCTCCAAAGGATAAGTCTCCTACACATGAGGAGCACCAAGTAAGCCCCTTTCTGCTTCATCCTATCAAACTCCCCTCCTTCAAGTTCATCTGGGGATGATACAAAGCCCTGCCCTGATTACTTCCATGGCTTCCACCATGCTCCTGCTGGCCCCTGGGACCCTCTTGTGGCCCACAATATCTGAAATGTCAATGGGAAGTTCAAGGTTCCTTTCACCTTGCCAAAATACTTCCCCATAATGAGCGTCAAAAGGTGGCCAGTCATGGTGGCAAATGGTTACATCTTCTCATGCAATAATGTCAAATGGGGCTTCAAGAGCTCCCACTATACCTGTGAGGACTGCTCCTGCCCTGTGCAGCTCAATACTGAGCGCTGGGCCTTAGTCCAAACAATTAAGGGTGAGCATACCTGAATCATGCCCAATACAGCCATTGTCTGTCTTCTGAAATGGTACCTTGTGCAGATCATGCCTACCTCCAAGGATGTCGCAGATTGAATGGATTAGACATTAAGTTGTCATCTAGGAATTGAGCAATAAAACAATTGCGTGATTGTGCTATTGCATCCTGATTTTACTAGGGATAAAGACATTTAAAACGCCTCTAAAATGGGTGCTTGATTTGCCTTTTAAATGCGCATAAGGCACAGGCTTTACTTCCGGGAGTATAAATAGAACAACAAAGTTATTTATATCTACCTCCTTAAGGAAAGCCACGTGGAAGTGGTTGTTCTCTTGCGCGGGACTTTTTCTGTGCCAATCCACTCTCCTCCATTTGGGAAGTCCTTCTGTCTGTGCCTCCCTGCCCCTGGCGGCAATTCCCCCGCCTCACACTATATAAGTGCAATACTACCTAAATGAACACCAGTTTTGTCTTTACACCTTTATATTCTTCTGTCCTTTCACAGGCTGCCACTATACCATCAACAGGTATAGTAATAAGAATTAGGTCCCTGACTAACTGTTTGTAGAAACTAGCAACCCTTTGCTGCATCTTTTACAACAAAGGACCTTTCCCCCACCCAGCTGGCCATGCTTGCCTATAAGCACTTCTCCCCCACTAATATGAAGAAGGTGCCAACCCACACCCAGTTGGTTAAGTTTGTTAGTGATAGGTGCCAAGCCTCAAAACCCCTGGCCAAGAGTGCCACCACAATTGAAGACCTGGTCCTTTCTGATGCCCTCAAGAAAACTGAGGATAGAGAGATGCTCCTGCTCCATGACAATTTGCAGGAAGTGGAGGATAGAATCATTGCCTACACCACAACCCAAAACCTGGAGCAGCTCAACACTGCTACCACCTGACTATACAACAGCACATTTGCAACCTGCCCAACCATCTTTAAGCAGCTTTGGGTCCTGCATGGGCAGTTCAATGACCAGGTTATCCCTCTTGTGTTCTTTCTCTTTCCTGGTGCCAAGACTGAAGTCTATACCAGAGCCTTCAAGATTGTCTGGGATGCTTTGAGCTCCCTTCCCGCCAACCAGCTCCCCCCTCCCACCCACACCACAAGGGCAAATCCCTCCTCTTCTGAGAAGGATGAGGCAACCATAGCCGCTGAGCAGCTAGCTCATGCGCGCTCACTTAGGCCAAAGGTTATTATAATGGAATTTGAGCAGGCTCAGTTCAGAGCCTTCAAGGCCATCATCAATGGAGAAGTCCAGGGCTGCTTCTTCCATTTTAGGCAGGCCCTTGTCAAGAATCTCAAGAGTGAGAAGGACATTTTTGAGAAGTATCTTAATGATGGTAAGGGGAAGTACCACTTTGCCCTAAATCAGTTTGCTGCCTTGGCTTTTGTGCGCCCGGAGCATACTGGGCTTGGCTTTGAGGCCCTCCTGGAGGATGCTTACGTGAAGAAGCCTCTGCCATCTTCAAAGGCTACCTTGATTACTTTGAAAAGCAATGGGTGGGCAAGAAGGTGACTTCCCAGAGAGATAAGAGCAGGGCCACAGAGCCATGAAACTGCCAGAGCGCCTGCCTCAAGGAGGAGATGAAGATCACGTCTATCCTGGAAGTGTGGCACAAGCACCTGAAGGTGAAGTTTGGGTCAACCCCCAAGTACAAAAAGTTCTTCTCCAAGCTGCAAGAGGAGCAGGCCTGGACTGTTTCCAACTTTTGTGACCTGGCCAACCAGGTGGCCCCCAAGAAGAGAAAGGGTAAGGACCAGGACTACCAGGACTACCAGGAGGACGTCCATAAGTTGGTCAAGAAAAATATAAGGTGGCAGAGATCAAGAAGTACCTAGAAGATGTTGCAACTGCTCTTGCTGGTGGCTTTAATTAGCCCAATAACCTTGCTTTTCTTTGCCTGTATATTTTTTACTTTTAAATTTTAGTGTTTACTTTATTTTTTTGGATAGTACTAATCTTTTTAGGTATAAATGGTAAGTTTAAGGTACAGCTTCAATGTGGTTTTGTAAGGAATATCTTATATTTTGTTAATTTATCTTTAAGCTATGAGATATTTTCAGTTGTGCTTATATAAAGTATAAAATTAAATTAGAATCTTCTTATACTTTGTAGCTATTATGATATATAAAATATCTTTATTTTTGGTTCATTGGAATTTTAATTTTTATGGGAATAAAAATAATTTTATAATAAAGAGTGTAATTTACATAGTAAATTGAAAAATACTTGCTTATATCTCATTATTCTTATTACGTATGGTATTTTTTATTGCATTTTTGAACTTTCTAGGGGTTTTTTAGTATAATAATGTATTATAAAATATTCTTTATATCAATAATGTTGCAACCAAGGTTTGGACCTCGCCTGCTAATGTATCTTACAATACACAGGGGCTCTTGATGAGTTGCCCCTTGACGTATCTAACGTTATGAATGGATCTGTTGGCAAGGTTGAATGGCAGGCACTTCATCCTAATTAGGAGTGTTGCCAGTTCAACCCGCTGATCCCCGCACAAGTTATTCCTTGGCTCCAAACCCTACATGGAACTCCCCACTATGCCACCCCCTTGTGGCCTTGTGGCTTCCCCATTTAGTATATTAATCACAATATCCTACAATAAATGATACCTTATTATTATTATTATGTCCTTTCCTATTGGACTGTTGTCTTCCCCAATTCTAAGTACTGAACTCTCATTGGTTCAGTTGCAACAGTGGTAGCAGAAGTAGGCTCCAACCTATTTCAAAAACAAAATTTCCCCCAAGAAAGGACAGAGTACAGGCCACATGGCTACTCCACAACAAGAGATGTTCCTTCCAATCCCCAAGGGGGACATTCCCAAAGGATATGTCATCTATCAAGATCAGTTAGTTCTTACCAGTGTATACAATTGGCTCCGCCTCGGGCAGCGTGACGCTAGCATCACCCCGCCACAGTCAGATCTGTTGCAATGTATGCTCAATCTCCAACTAGAGTCCTTCACTGGCGGTGTCAAAGGAGCTGACATTGTCAGTTGGCTCCAGTCCACTGAAACGCGCCTCCGTATCTGTCAGGTTCCCGAGTCCATGTGGGTTGCCACTGCATCTGGCCGCCTTACGGGCCTGCCGCCGTGTGGTTCACCAACTGGGCCAGCCAGGAGTTTGACGTCACCTGGGCAACATTTTGAGACGCCGCCAAGTCCTGTTATAGTGAAACCTTCTCCCCCATTATCTTGGGGACTCCCCTCCTAGCCATCAAGCAGACTGGTTCCGTCCTTGAGTATCTTGCCGCGTGGCAACAAGCCCTTGCTGCTGCCCCCAAAGCAGTGACCAATGGGAACGCCATGTTGCTCACCCTCATTGTCAATGGGTTAAAACCCCATATTTTCAAGTGGGTTCCTGTAGGCCGCTGCACCTTTATTGACAACTGTTATAAAGCCATTGTAGAGGCCAGTAACCAGGCTTTGATGGGCTTCCGCCGCACCAACAATGCTCCACCTCAACCATGTCCTGCACCTAGCAATGGTCAAGGTCAAGTGGGCTGTTGCCAGCCTCGACAGCAGGAAGGTGCAGCTAAATGCCCCCGCAAGGGGGAGCTCCAGCTAGAGCTAATTGAGGACTAGGGAAAAGCCTGGGGGTTGTAACAACAAGAGGCCCTACAACCCTGACTGACCCGCCCTCTCAGCCCTTGCTTGCAAAGAACTCCTGCAACTACAATCTTCACGAGGTCAAAATCCTAGACGTCTTTCAGGTCCATAGCAACAACCCCGTGCTGCAAGCCGCTCATTCCGCAAATAAAGTAACACGCTTGTCCTATCCCTTTCATTTCTGTGGGAACACCCACAAGCTACTGGTAGATACTGGGGCTGATCACACCATGGTAGATCAGGCGTTTGCTGACTCCCAACAACTAGACCAAGTACCCAGCAGATTCAAAGCAGTACATGTAGCCAATTCCCGCAGGATTGCCATCATCCACAAGACGGTACCCTTCTCCGTAAGAATGGGGAACGTCCAGATTAAGCTCTCTGGACCAATCATGGCAGGCCTCAGCCACAACGTAATTTCTGGCCTCAACTGGCTCCAGCATAACCGCCCTTACATTGACTGGGATACCTCTGTCATCACCCTCAATAGAAATGGGGTAGGTTTTCAGATTTACCCCATGGAAATGAACAAACTACTACATGACACTGTGTTTGTCAGAATGACGGAAACAGGCTCATACAATTTCAAGGGGGGAAACTAGACTTTAACCAATTTTCAGTCAAAGTTATCTGTGCAGAACCATCTGCAGTCCCTCCCTTGTCAACATCACCACCACCAGCGTTAGCTGCACTCCTCGAGGAGTACACGGACGTATTCAGTGAAACACTCAAACAACTACCTCCACCCCGGGAGATCCAGCACGCTGTACAACTTCAAGGATTGTTACCTAAAGCACAACCATTATACTGCCTCACACCAAAGGAAGATGAGACCCTCTGCCAGCACCTTGTGGACGTGCTTGATAAGGGATTCATTTGCTCCTTGCTCTCTCCATACGGGGTGGCGGTCTTCTTTGTAGCTAAGAAGGATGGGTCTCTTTGCCTGGTCACAGACTACCCCGCCCTAAATGAGGTGACAGTTAAAAATAAATACCCCCTGCCGCTGATTGACAACCTGTTTGATACACTTGCAGGCGCAAAGGTCTTTAGCAAGATTGATCTCACTGCGGGGTACAACCAGGTCCAAATTGCACCAGGGGATGAGGCAAAAACTGCCTTCCGCACACGCTACAGGTCGTTTGAGTGTTGTGTCATGAACTTTAGAATGACTAACGCTCCCTTCACCTTTGCCATGTTGATGAACAAAGCCTTTGAGGAACTGATTGGAAAGTGCGTGTTGGTGTACCTTGACAACATTATTGTCTTCAGTCAAGATCAAACCACACATATCCAACACCTCTGTGCTGTCCTTAACACCCTTCAGGAAAACCAGATAAAAGCTAAACCCTCCAAATGTGAATTTCTCAAGTTGGAGTTACTATTCCTTGGGCAGACCATCTCTGCCCAAGGGATAAAGCCTGACCCTGCCAAAATCAAGGCAATCACTAGCATGCTGCCCCCCACTGATGTGGGCCAAGTGCAAATATTCTTGGGCATGGTTGCCTACGTACGCAAGTTCATCCCCAATTGCAGAGAATTAATTGCACCTCTTATTGAGCTCCTCAATACCAAACAGCACTTCCATTAGACCCCCTCCAGAGATCAAGCCTTTGAGACGTTGAAGCAAAGGCTCACAACGGCACCAGTACTGCAGTTCCCCAACCAAAACCGACAGTACAAACTCAAGACTAATGCCTCTGACAGGGTCATAGGGGGCGTGCTAAGGGTAGAAAATGACAATGGCGTCTTTCTCCCCGTAGCATATGAATCCAGGAAGCTCACTGGCTCAGAACAACGTATTTCATCCATGATAAAGAGCTGGCAGCCATTGTACACTGCGTTGAGAAGTGGTGCTGTTACTTGGAAGGTGCGACCTTCCCACCCCGCGTTCTGATGGACCATAAGTCACTCCAGTATTTTAACATGCAGTTCCATCTGACACGCTGCCAAGCAGGATGGGTTGAACGTCAGTCCCCCTATCAATTACACATCAAATATAAGCCTGGAAAAGAACTTGTTACAGCCAATGCTCTTTCACAACTCTACGTAGCGTCCATCACTGGGGACAACGGTCTGGACCCAGACTGGCCCATGCTCTACTTGCGCCCGGAGGCGACTCACTACAAGGGCCTTAACTTGGTCACCATCTCCAAGCTGAAGGATAACAAAAGTCAGTTCACCATTGATGCTGGAAACGTCTGCCGCCAAGCAGAGACAGGTGAGAAGACGCTTTATATTCCCACCACACAACGAGAAGACACCATCTTACACTACCACCAAACCTTGGGTCACATCAGAGGACGTAACCTCTTTGAGATCATGAAATGTAAGGTTTGGTGGCCGCGCATGCGCCAAGACATCTTGGACCTCCTTGAGACATGCGTATTGTGTGAAAAGAATACGTCCAAACCTGCACCTCCTAAGTCTGTCCTACCCATTAAGGCTATGGAACCCTTCAAACAGTGAGCCCTTGGCATTGTGGGACTGCTTCCCAAAGACAGACTGGGTAAGAAGTATATTATCACCGCTATCAACTATTTCACGTGTTGGCCAGTGGCCTGGGCCACAACTAACCACACTGCCACCACCGTTACCTGCTTCATTGGCAAGGAGATTATGGCTCACTTTGGGCAACCCAAGCGTCTCATCACAGATGGCGGGCCTGAACTTGTTGGACACATTGTGAAGGCATACTGCGTCAAGAACACGCTCCAGCATATAGTCACAACCCCCTACCACCCGCAAGCCAACAGGCGCGTGAAACAGTTAAACGGCTCCCTAGTTCAATTGATTTCCAAGCTCTCACAAGAGCACCCTAATACTGCGTGGACCAAACATCTTCCCACCGCCCTACTGATCCTGCGAGCAAGAATCAACAGGGGCACTGGGTTCAGTCCTAACACCCTGGCCTTTGGAACACCTGACGGCCTGACAGGGGTTGAACAGGGGAAACTACGGTCCAAGGTTCCCAACAAACCCCCCTTAGTGCCAACTTCCTCCCTAGACCAATGGCGCGCCAAAGCCCGGGAGATCAAACACAAGCGGATTGCAGGGGGGACAAAACACCTCAAAGCTAGGTACGCTGTAGGTGACCCCGTCTACACCCTCAATCCCAATTCTGCCAAATTAGAACCCAACCACCTAGGGCCCTTCAAGATAGCTGCTGTCTATGACAACCACACCTACCAACTTGAGAATACCCAGGGAAACACCAAGAAACTTCACCACAATTGCTTGCGCCCCTGCCGTGCCATCCCCACACAAAGGTTGTTCATGCAGACCTTCCCAGACCTTCCGCAGACTCCAGTCCTGGTGTCTGACAACAAGCAGGGGGCAAGGGGGGGTGTTGCAATCAAGGTTCAAACCCCGCCTGCTAATGTATCTTACAATACACAGGGGGCGCTTAATGAGTTGCCCCTTGACGTATCTAACGTTATGAATGGATCTGTTGGTGAGGTCAAATGGCGGGTACTGTATCCTAATTAGGAGCATTGCAAATTCAACCTGCTGATCCCCACACAAGTTATTCCTTGGCTCCAAACCCTACATGGAACTCCCCATTATGCCACCCCCTTGTGGCCTTGTGGCTTCCCCATTTAGTATATTAATCACAATATCCTACAATAAACAATACCTTATTCTTATTATTCTGTCCTTTCCTATTGGACTGTTGTCTTCCCCAATTCTAAGTACTGAACTCTCATTGGTTCAGTTGCAATAATAATGTTCAGGGCAAAGTGTGCTGCTACTTAAAAAAGTGTTGACATCCAGGAGACGACATTATGTAAACCTGGGTTATCACTTTACTATAGTGTTGACATTAAAAGTGTCAACATTTTTAGTGTCAACATGGCCACTGTTACCTTTTTTTACCCCCTGCCCTACTCAATTAATTTCAACCTATGAGATTCATGGCTCCTCAACTGCTTTAATTGGCCATAGCCCAAAGAGGCTATAGCACAGTTGTACACTTGTACTGGCTTGATCCTTGGCTCACCTTTATGTCTCAGCTGTTAGCCATACTCACTTGTCTTGCATTGCTCCTGGAGGTAGCTAATTTCACAAGATAGGTAAAGATTTTATCAGTTGAGGACCTACTTTCTCCAGTATCAAAAAATGTGTGACCTGGTAACACTGATAGCAGAAAGGGTAAGTGACCCATTCATTTTTGATCAGAGTGGCAAACAGCATGGGATGGTTGGGGGCTACTTAGATCATGATGATTGAATCATGTCCAGGTCTCTGCACAAGCCTTGTTGTGCTGGGAAGAGCAGCTTGCCTAAGCACTCCCCAGCTTCTTTTCTGTGTAAGGTGTTTCTTTGGTGGTCTGCACGCTGCTGGACTGAGCACTTCAGGTTCCTCTTCTGGGGTTAGACCTGGTAGTGTAGGGGGATTGCTTTCTGGGGCCAGTGTCCTTTCTGGGTGCTGATCATTTTGAGTTTTGAAGTCTGGTATAGACTGTCTACTTTCTCTTCTGAATGGTTGCCTTTCTGGGAGGTTTCCTGGAGCTGATACAGTTGGGTCATTATTTTAGAGATTAGGCCATTTTCTAATGCACATGCTGCTCAAGTCGCAGCATAACACAGTTCGATTTTGAAAAAGTAACTAATTACACAATTTATATTTAAAACATTAATAACTCAATGAAAAATTAATATTTTTTCACACTGTAAACTATCAAAATGAAGCTAAGAATCTTATCTTTCTATTGGTGTAAAAATTTTAATATGTATACTATGCTCAATATTAAAGCAAAAGTAATTTAAAAGAGCATAATCCAGATTTTATTATATGATTATATCTAATGATATAAAGTAGATCACTTCAAAGCTAATAAATACTCTTTTTTGAATACACAACAGATGTTTTTTATTTAACGAAATTAAAGATAAGATTGAGAGCTTTATTTTTGCATTTTATTTTATTTAAAAAGCTCAATTCTCTAGGATTTTATGATAGTTTGAAGTTAGGATGTTTTTATCACCGTTTAGATTGATTTTAAGGTTCAAGTGAGCTTCGAACCTCAAATTGAGCATTCTTTAAATGGAATTCTTTAATATTTTATCATTTTAAAAATATGCGGAAGAGTTACAATTAACTGAATACATCATTTTAATTGATTTGCATTGATTACAAAGAGGATATGATGTAATAATAATGCTTAGCTGCTTCACATATATCACTTGTGCATGAAAACTGGGTATTTAATTAATTTCTGCAAACATAAATTCAAGTTCAAACTATAATAAAAGCTATCACACCATTTCTTTCAGAATGGTGTCATTTAGCTTGGTATATAAGAGCTAAAGTACCACAAAGCTTCTAATCCAAATAACCCAATTCAAAGACCACATTCTGATCATAACTACTCCATCATTAAGGCACACATCAAAGATTTGACCTAATTACAGATTCAAAATACTACCATGTCCTCAGTTAAATTTACTTCTTCCATGCTACCCTTTTTTTCCTTGGGAGCTTCAACAAAAAGAGAGAGAATTGCAATGTTAAAAAAGGCATTCCTCTTTATTGCTGGTGATGATCTTGATAATTTCATCAAGCACTTCCTTACTCAAACTGAATTTGGGAAAGCTCAGTTCCTGCCAACTATTCAAAATCAAAAAGGCAATGAGTTCATTGAAAACTTAAAGAATCTCATGAAATCTTCTCCCCAAAAACATCTCCCAGCCTTGCGATCTCTGGTTACTTCCAGTTACTCTTTAAAAGAGCTTAATGATATGGGGTTTAATATAACCAAAAGTGAGTTTGAATACTCAAGAAAAATAAATAAAAATAAAAATGTAAGCTTAAACAAAAAAAGCCAAAAAAATAATAACTATTCATTAAAAAAAGAAATAACTAAAAAAATAATTAAAAAATTGCTGGAAAATTCTTTTGAAACAAGCCAGTTTACAAAAAAAGTGCCTGAAAAAATTTATAAAGATATAGAAAAAGAGATGAGTAATTACTCAACTGAAATTAAATACTCTCTACTTAAAACAAAAAAAGAAATATATGAAAATATGAAAATAAAAAATGAAATTTCAGTTTCAATTTCCACTTACTATAAATTAATCCCTAAAAATATAATAAAAAGTAAAAAACAAACCGATATGTGCAATATTTGTAATTTAAAAAATTCACTAGAAAAAAAGAAGGAAGAATGTGAAAGTAAAAACTTACCATTACCAGAATCTATAGACAATGACTTAAAGACTATTAATCAGCACCAAGACTTTTATGTTCATCAAAATTGTGAATATAAAAAAGATATTAATGAACTAGATGATGAGTCTTGTGTTGTAGTTATATATTATAAAGAAAACTTAAAGGTTGGAGGTGGTCCAATTGAGACCAATAATTGTTTTTATTCAAAAAAACCAATCTCATTATTAGGGCTTGCATTAGTTTTTAAAGAAAACAATAAAATTAAATATGAATATCATGATTTTTCGTCTCAAATATTATCACATGATTCTTTATTTTCAGGTGAATGTCTAATAAGTCTTCTTAAATTAGATAGATTTAAAAAAATAAAAAATATAAAAGTATGGACAGATAATGGAAATCATTTTAGATCATATGAATTTTTATATTACTTATTTAAAGAGGCACCTAAATATATTAAGGGTTCCATAAAATATAACCGTTTTGTTGAATGCCATGGAAAAAGCATTGTTGATGGTCACTTTGGTGTAATATCAAAAATTTTAAAGGAAAAAGAAAATGTACTTTATATTAACAACATTAATGATCTAAAAAATATTTGTGAGAAAGAAGAAAGAAGAAAAGAATTATACAATTCATCTTTAACTGGTTCAATTGTTTCCCAAAAAGCATTTTTTTATATTTATGAAAGGAAATTTAGGCCTATAAAAAGAGAGCTTGAAGTTAAAAATCTGCACATTAATCTTTCATATTTGATGAAAGATGGGAAGTTATATACTTCACCTTTAACATTTGAAAGCTTCTCAGAATATTCTGAGATATTTTATCATTTGAAATCATGTGATGATATCAGAGAAACAAAAATATCAGAAGATGCTAGTAGTGTATTGGGGCAAGTTCATGAAGTAGGGCAGCTTACTAGAGGGTGTATTTTAAATAGAGTTATCAGTCTTTCAAAAACAACAACCTTTTTTTCTGAAACAAACTAAGAATATTTATGATGAGCCAAAGATAGGGTAATAGCATTTATAGCTTTGGGGCTGCTATTACTCTCCCATGCAACTCATCATAAATATTTTTGGTTTGTAGTAGCACTTAAGATATTTTCAGTAGTACTATAAGTTGCAATTTTCAATTATAAAATCAATGAATTATTTTTTAAAAAATCACCCAAGCCCAAGATCAATTAAATATTTGGGATTGATTGTATTTTACTCTTTCTGAATAATTTGAATATGAATAATGTGATTAAGTTATAAAATAACCAATCTGGCGCCTAGGCATAACAAGAAAAATAATGTCCCAGTTGTTTAGCTCAAAGCATCTCATGAGATATGATAGGTGGCCATTGAGTAGAGGGGCTATCTAAGTTCATATGGCTGGATGCCTATCTCAGTTGTCTTTGTAGATGATGATTCAGTTGTTTATATCTCCTGTAGCCTTGAGCTTCTTTGGTTCCTGGGCAACTGTTGTATCAGTGGTTGTAAGTGAAAAGCTCTCAATGGATGACCTTTTGAAGAGGCCCCAGCTTTTATTCTGGGCCAGATCAACTTTGAACTGTCTGCCTAAAAATTTGATGGCAACCCCTGGGACTCTAAGTGAGGGTTTGCTTTCCCAGAGCCCTTGGAGATGAAGAGCTTGTGTGAACCTGGTTTGAGTGGTTTGGATCCCCAGTGTGGCAATTTGTTGGCACAGACCAGCAAAAGTACCCATCTCTTCCAAGTAGAGGAGTTGAAATACTGCAGGCAATATCTCAGGAGCTGCCTGCTGTGTGGGTTGGTCCAAGGTTTCTCTAGTGGCGAGGTGGTTCAACATCTCAATGGGCACAAGGACATAGTTGAAGATAGTGTATCTGGCAGGGACAGCTTGTCCTTCCTCATAGGTTCTACAGCCAGCAGGGAGGGCTATTTCTTGTGTCTTTTTATTCTGAGGAGTTTTCTCTCTCATGAAGTACGTATCAATAACCTACTTCTGCTACAACTGTCAAGTATATAGTCCTGGGAAGTATTAATACAGAACAAGAGGGAGAATTTAATAGCATGATCATATCATTATTTGATATAGTAAAAGAGTGTTATATAGTGAAGTGGTAAGCCACGTAGTGTCCATGAAGGTCATGGCAGTGGCATTAGAAGATCTAGATCCCCTTAGAACTCAAACATTTGATCCAAGTGCAATATCTGGATTCCGTGTTGGGGCCACTTTCGCTTGATGATCGAGGTATCCCTTGGAGAAACAGTTTCCCATGTGGAGGTGTCAAAGATGTTGCAGCAACAGATGTTTCTTTACTATAGCAGGGCAGGTGTCATATGTTGATTGGATATAAACTATTCCTCACTGTAAAACAACATCGATCCATTAATCTCAGTGAGCGATAGGGCAACTAGCACTCTTGTCCTGGATGTAGGATAGGGCGGTTGATCGACCATAGTTGTAAGACTAGTCAATATTAATTATGATCACCCGATCAGAAGTTAATATTGGGCTAAGAGATAGCGGGATCGGAATATGGTACAAGAGGATCCTGGTGTTTGTGGCGATAATCAAATATCCCATCCCTATATAACTTTCATACTTGACATTAAATAGACTATTGATTATTACACTTATTATATATTATTATACGCACTAGGTTTAGAGAATACTCAACTTAGTCTTTGATAGTAACTAAGTTGTGATTCGAGTTAGCGATATACAACTACCCAATACTCCCAACCACGACAGCAGGTCTCTGACATCAGATAGCTTGTTAATTTTGCCTTGATCCGATTGATACCAAGTAACTGGTGGGATGCACATTGATGATCAAAGTTTTCATTGTACAATGTGAGGGATAAGCAACCCCTTTCAGTCATAACTACATTCATAATACTTGTCACCTTTCTAATTTAAGATCACCAGGCCTTTTTCAAGGAAGTATTCCTCATCAGGGATAATAAGCCTGTCTCCCAGAGCCCAGCCTGATAGAGGGGGTGATTTAGCCACCCCATTTCATTTGGATTCCAACCAAGCCAACTTAGCAGCAGTTCACCCTGATTTTTTAGATACACGACTAAGATACAACTGGCTTAGGGTGTCCCAATAGATTCCACTTGATCCCAGATTATTGCAACTTTGCATATTGAACTCTATTATCAGTAAATAAACTAAAGTTTCTTGGGGTGTGCTGTTATACTTTTCCCCCATCACAGTTCACTTGAATAATTTTTTGTTCGAAAATTACTTTTTCACAAAGGTTGGCTTAGTTTGATTAGATAGCAAAGGCCAAAATTAAAAGTGTAGGATGAAGTGCGCATTTATTAAAACGAAATAGTGTAATCTGGCTTGTAGATCGAATTCGGTTAGTAGTGGTGTACGGCCAACTCATCTCACTTACGCAAGCTTGAACTTCTAATATCCCTCTTCAAGCGACTTTTGCAATGTACTGTGAGATCCCGAAAGCGTGCGTGTGGGTTGATTTATACGCTTGAGGGAAGCCAATGTAGGCTCTCTCTTAAGCAGTGGAGCAGTATTCTATTTCCAACAAAGTCAGTCAAAGACAGGTAATTTCCTTACCAGCCATGGGTGTGGAGAAGCTGTCAGTGAGTCTTGGGCGAACAACAACTTGGCAATAAAGTCATGTCCTACCAAATTAGAATAAATCAAGGAGCTGACATACCAAGGCGTTGGGTATCGGGGAGCGCCTTGACGACTATCGCCATGTCTTTGGGATCAAGAAATCTTTTCTTTTCGGACGGTTGATCAAGGGATGGTAGTGGGACCTCAATCCCACTAAGAGCAGCGCAACACGCCATACCAAGCATGAAGAGGTCTTTTTCGGGCTTACAAGTCGAGTCAATGGGGCTGCTTAAAATAACGTCATAGTTTTTTTCATCTTTGCTTGCAATAAAGATCGCCTTGAGAGAGATGCCGCCATGGCTAATTCCTTGTCTGTGAAGCTCTTTGAGACTGGAGTAGACTTGGCGAAAGATGGATCGACATTCTTCCTCTTCGAGTCTCGTTTCGTGCTGCTTAAGGGTGTAGGCGTTGCTATACTGTCCCGTCTCTTCAAGAATATATGGGCTTTCACCCATTTCGAAGTAAAGCATTTTCGCCACTCCTTTGCAATGCAACTTTTTGAGCAACTGACATCTTTGAACCTCTTCTTTAAAGTACTTTAGCCCCTCTTCTTTGGGAAAAGACGGATCGGGCTGTTTGATTAGATACTTTTTAAATGTTTTGCGGTGAACCCCGATATTCAATAGAATGTTTTTGCCCCTGAACTTTAATAAAATATAAATAATTTACTTACTTTGGCACACTGCAGCCCGTGTATAATACGAAATTGCTCTTGAGTTCACGCCCGATGGTGATTGTGGAGTCGACGAAAAGGTAGTACACATTCTTACACTCGAGTTTTTCTTCAACATTGGTTTTGAAGATGACTATATCGCCCGCTTTAAGCTTGGTACTCTTTTTTACTGAAAGCCTTTCTTCGCTGTCACTTTGATAGATGTAAGTGCCATTAGTGCTTTTTAGATCCTCAATGTAGTAGTCGTATTTGAAAGGCACACCGGTTTTTTGCTAAACAGTGTAAGCAACGACACTAAAGTTTGGAACCTACTCTCTCAATAGCGAAATGTTTGGCGCTCATGAAGGGGAAGTTCATCCTGAAAAAGAAATTATAATTTTTAGTAAGCTCAAAGCATTTGATAATTCATGATAGAATTGAGTGTTGATATAAGCTAGTAGACTATAGCCAGTGGAATGATATAATCAAACACTCCAACAATGATTTTAAGGGCGCTCAGGCTTAAGGACTATTTGAAAATAAAAATTGAAAGCTAGGCTTACCTTATGTTCGCTTTGGAACTACGACCAGCCCATAACTTGTCTTCGCCTTTGATCTTAAACGCATTGCTGTTTTGAAGACAAACGAAAGCTCCCCAAGCTTGAGAAGCTAGTAAGCTAATTTTTTCTCCGAAAATGTTGTCCAAGGTATCTTCAGGAGCAGTTAAAATAGGCTCTTCTACATCCTCTACTTTTTCACATAAACGCAGGTCTTGACTTCCCATCAGGCTTATTGTTGAAGCCTGACTAAGAGGATCAAGGAGGGACGAGGCTCCCTGAGAAGCTAGGAATATCGATGAATGACTATGAATGAATGAAAGATACCTTGATCCTTTAGTCCTTGAGAACATTCACTAAGCGATCCATTCAGCCTTGACCTTTTTCGGGGTGGTGTTTGGCTTGGGTTGGGTGATTGGAACTCATTATCATAGAGGATGCTGGGATTCGACAGAGGAAAGTTGTAGAAAGAGTCATTCTCTTTGGGGGTGAGAAGGTTAGGAGGATCCTGGCTTCCTAAGGGCGCCTGTGGCGAAAGCAAGGGGAAATCTTGGGAAAACCCCTGCGAAATGGATCTCTGAGACATGAAGAGAAAAGGCTATCTGTATCAAAATATATGTCGTTATTGGTTTCGATCCCGTCTAAGCCGTGAAGCTCTGTTTCGTTTTGGTTTGTAGCTTCGTTTAGGATCTAAGCTACACTCCAGTCAAGCTGACAAGGGATACAGTGAGATAAAATGTTTTAGTGGCGCTTGATAAAATTCCCTTCAATTTTTGTGATCCATATATTCTTGAACACGGGTTAAAGAGTTCAGACTCTCATCAGGCAGTTTAAAACTTGTATTATTGCACATATCGCCTCATTTAGATTAAACGTTACAATTAAAATTAAGAAATGCTAACTTTCTAATGCAATCAATCCTAATTTATGTTCGATCTTAAAAGGGTTATAGGAATTATTCGGTATTCTATTTGAATCTGGATTTCAAGGAATGTCTTCTTTTTCAACAATCAAACCTTATGTGGTGTCAAAATAGTCGGCTTAATAGGTGCACCTCACAAATTATGCTTCAAAATTTGTTTGAAATACAGCATTGAATCTAGCCCCGACTTCCCCTTGCTTATAAATCTTAGATCGAATCCACTTTTTTGAATCCAAGGCTAACATTAGCTTTTGTAGCTATCCTATTCCACCGTCGAAATGTCATATAGTAGGATTAGGTAGTTCAACCATCTGTAGCTAATGAAATGGCGACAGATTGAAAACTGGGCTGAATCTACCAAGTCACATGAATTCAGCTCGGAAGGGCTCTGGTGTAGTGGTGAGCTACAAAAAATTAATGCTATTTAAAAGCGAGTCTGTCTGTAATCTCAGCTTGAGTGCACTCAAGCCGTAAGGGATTGAACTGATATTTTTATACTAGGCGGTTGCCCCGTCAAAGACAGAATTAAAGTTGAATTTAATAAATCAATTAAATTTATTTTATTGCTTTTTTAGGCTTGTATTACCTATTGCATGATTAATTAAAATTTTATTTAATTGCTTTATTAAAAGGTACTTTCAATTATATTTATTTAAATTTAAAATTAAAATTGTATACTCCAAGTATAAATAAAAACTAAACCTAAATAAGTATAGTATCACTATTAAGTTTAGTAAGGCTAAACTAATTATTTTAAAATTTAGCAATTGATTTTTAATGTCTTTAAAAATGTAGAGCTGATCTGCAGCTTTTAAATAAGCTATTGGACATCAAAATCGGCTTAGTATTCACTGAGATGCATTGATTTTAGTTTTTTAGTGTGCATTAAAAGTAAATTTAGATAATTTCAAATCGAGTCTGAGCCTTTGATTATGACGCTAACCCGATTCCAGCACTTAACTATATATCTCAGCATCTAGAGCAGCTAGACCTATCATGTTTGGTACCATTTTGATCGGAATTATCTGAAAAATTGATCTACGTCCTCTAAATTTCATGAAAATCATCATATGGAAACATAATTTTATCATAGTTAGTTTACTCCACTGATGTTCTTTTGGGATGAAGCTATGTCAAGCAAGGTCTACTCTGAACAATATGCAGCCACTTGGATCAGGTGATGCATCCAATTGGAATATTTTATTATTTCACTTGAATGATAGAATTTTGAAATGTACAAGCCAACTATCTCCTTCTTTAAACTGATATTTATATTTATAATTTAAACTGTATCACTTTAAATTGACCAAGCTCTCTTTTCATCATCAATTTTATCGTCAACACAGCATAACCATCCAATCATGTAAAACAATCTAAAACAATTGCTGCTTCTCTTCCAGTTTTAATCCACCCATTCTAGAGTCGGGTAATCTATACATATAAGCCACTTTGATATGGTTGAATAGGGTTAGCCACTAATTTAAAATGCAAGTAATCAAATTCAAATTTATTAAAGTTCGAGTGGCTTATATTTCAGTTCAACATGATTTAGACCACACTCCACTAAATTCAATCTGTGTACTCTCAAAGATGCATTTAAGGGATTGAATGTAAGGATGAGCCAAATTGAGCTTTTGGCTTAACGATCAACTTTTAAAATCAAATTTAACTAAAAATCAATTCAGTCAAATCCCTTACGTCTTGAGCCCACTCGAGGTGACATTACAGACAGACAGACTCACTTTTATATATATTAATTATTAAAAATTCAAAAGTTGATTGCTGAGCTAAAAGCTCATTTCGCCTCATCCCTACATGCAATCCCTTAAATGCATCTTTGGAAATATAAAAGTTGAATTCGGTGGAGTGTGGCCTGAATTATGTAGAAATGAGAATATAGGCCACTCAAACTTTAATAAATTTACTCTAACTGCTCGAGGTTTACATCAGTGGTTCAATCCTTGAACCCAATGTAAAGTGGCTTATCTATAAAGATTATCCAACTTTAGAAGGTGTGGATTAAAATCGGAAGAGAAGCTGCACATTTTTAGTATAGTTTAATATGATTGGATGGTTAAACTATTTGCTGAGGACTGAAATCACTAGAGAAGAAGAGAGCTTGATTCATTTGAAAATCCGATTTAAATTAAACATATAAATGTTAACTTAAATAGGAGATGGTTGGCCTGCACATTTCAATTTTATTTAGTTTGAATTGCGATATAGAATATTCCACTCAGATCCATCACACAATCCAAGTGGCTGCAGACTGTTTCAGAGTTAACCTTGCTTGCCACAGCTTCATCCCAAAAGAACATCAGTGGAGTAAACTAACTATGATAAAATTATGATTCAATATAATGATTTTCATGACATTTAGAGGATTTAAATATATTTTTCAGATGATTCTGATCAAAATGGTACCAAGCATGATAGCTCTAGATGCTCTAGATGCTCAGCTATATATTTAAGTGCTGGAATCAGGCTTGCAACATAATCAAAGGCTCGGACTCGATTTGATATTATCTAAATTACTTTTAATACACACTAAAAAACTAAAATCAATGTATCTCAGTGAATACTAAGCCAATTTTGATGCCCAATAGCTTATTTCAAAGCTTTAGATCAGCTCTGTATTTTGAAAGAGTTTTGAACCCCAAATACTAAAAAGATTAAGTTATTACAGTAATTTTCAAACCTGTTGGGATAAACAAAGATTCTCAGTCTAAGAACAAAAACAACTCAGTCTAAAAGCGAAATCAATTGGATCCAAATCTATTGTAATTTAATATAAATTCCCAGCTTTTTGATTTTAGACTGAGTTCCTTTTGTTCTTAGACTGAGAATTTCTGTCTATCTCGACAGGGTTGAGAGTTACTGTATTTTAGCTTTGCTGGACATGGTAGTAATACTCAGCCTATTTAGATTTCTATTTTATATCTTTACCTTTGATATGGAATTTTATGTTTAAATAGATCAAATCCAAATCAAATTTTAAGAGCGTCTTTTTAAATACAATACTTTAAATTAAATTGGTGCCAAATAATCTCACCCCAAAATCCAATGGAATATACAGTGGTTTTAAAAGCTATGGTGACAACCAAAAATACTTCATGTTTAAACAAAAATGGTTTCAGATTTAAGAAAATCTCAACCATCAGTGTAAAAGTATACACTCTGTTAACAGGGATTTTTGGTGTTAATGGACAAAATGGGTCAACACAGCAACAAAGTGCTCACATGCCAAACGAGACTATCCGAAATAGAAACTGGATTGCATGGATTCACAAACAAAATGGTGTGAGGTGACCTTTGGGGTACACATGTTTGCTATGTAAATTGGTGACAAAATACACCCAAGCGCAGTGAGTCAAAACTCAAAGCAAAAACAAACCACAATAGCAACTTAACATGTAAAAAAACCCTTGATTGTTGTGTGCAATGGATTGTAATTGAGAATGATACCAAGGAATCTAAAATAAGACACAAGATCTGGAGCATAAATCTTAAAAATATTGTGTTGGGTGCTTCTATTTGGCGTAAAATCTGGGAAAAGGGGAGGAAACTATTTCAGGTATTCTAAAATGGGCATTGTAAAACCAAAAACAACTAATTGAGAAATAAAATCTATAATCAGGATATTGGGTGGGAAAAAATATTAATTAAATATCCATATTCAGATAAAAGCAAAAGTTAAAATTAGGGAGTAACTTAATTGAAATTTATTTAATATTTATTAAATTCTCAAAATGAAAGGAACACAACAACAGAGTAACAATGGACCTATTGTGTGCCGTGGTTGTGGTCATCCCGCGGTCAAAGAACAGAGTTAGTGCAACCCAAGTGCCTACTCAGAAAGGAGATGAGAGAGGAGAGTTCAATAGTGATGCTGCACCAACACAACCAGTTCAAGGAGCACAAGCTGCTAGGGTGCAGAGCATCAACCCTCAGGTCCCCAAGCTGACTCAGAAGCCCACCAAGGTTACCACCACTAAAACAGTCAGGAACAAAGAGATTGAACTTACGCCCTATGTGTTTGACGCTGTGTACCGCCAATAGTTGATCCTGTCAGCCATGATGAAGAAGGTGAAGCCTGTGCTTGACACCACTTATGAGCCTTATGTCAGTGATGGCAACCAAGAAGACAACAATGAGCCCGAGTTCTATAGAACCACAGAGGGGAAGTTGGTGTTAAAGAAAGTTGCTGTGCTCTATACCAAGGTGCCCATGCCTTGCGCGCCAGTCAGCAATCAGGATCCTGGCTCATCCAAACCCACCAAGGCCACCTGGAAGCGCATTCCTAACATCAAGTGCATCATCCTTCTCAGGCTTATGCAGAAATCTGGGAACTACAAGAGGCCACGGCCCTTGTTGGGGTGGATCCCAAGTACGCCAGTAAAAAATTTAACAAATACATTGATACTAGACGAGTTTTTTCCAGAGAGAAATCCTTGCACGTTTCCACCATGCTCACCAAGGAGCACAAATGGGCAATCCACCCGTGGATAACCTGAGACTGTCATCTTGAACTGACAAATATATAGGCAATGGTCAAGTCCACTTTTGGGGTTGAGGCTTCCATTTCCTTTTATTATCATTTGGTAAAGGGTCTGGGGTTTTTGTGAAAAAAACTTGGGGTATCTCCCTACAACAGAAACAGCCCTGATAATATTGAGGCCCGGAAAAATACACAGAGGCGTACACTGGCCTCAAAGCCAGAGAGACCGTTAAATTCTATTATATCAACAAATCAGCATTCATTCATCTATGCCTAATGTATATGGCTGTCCCCAAAGGCTCCAATGACGGGGTAGCTCAGCATGCTGCAGTCTGCGCCACAGCCTATTCCATGGTGGCTCTCCTTGGTCCAAAAGGGATTGAGATGTACCAAATGATATTGGGATCCCACAATAGCCGGACCTTCTTATCATTTCTCTGATTGGTCCAGGAGCACCTGATTTGCACAAGCCTGGGCTTCATCAATGTCATTGTGCTGGATAACGTTGGACTCCATAAGGTGGCAGATATTCTCAAGGAATTCCCAATGATTGATACGAGCATTGCAGCTGGCCCACAAAAATTGGCCATACCAAATTTATGTCTATTATTTCTCCCTGCATATCCCTCATTCCTAAACCCAATAAAAGAGGTCTTTGAGTGGCTCAAGCAAGTGGTCAAGCAGGGGATGCCAACTGGGACCAAGGACCTGTTTGGTTTTCTACAGGCTGGGATTCACACCCTTTCAGCTGAGACTGTGGCTAAGTTCTATGGCCACACAGATTTGTTCATCCCTGCATGCCGTGCCAAACATCCAATCAACTAAAGGGCCTAACGCTTCTGAATATTTTTTATATTCTTTAATTTTTTAAAATCTATAGACTATCATTTTATATTTAGATGTTTCCAAGCTTGCAAGCCCATACAGTGGCCCCATTGAGGAGGGTTCCTAATTTATTTATTTTAAATTGAATTATTTTATTATGGCCCCTGTTGGCTAGCCCAAACACTTGATACTAGAGTATCATATATATATCTCTAACATCAAAAAAATATACAAGCTAAATCAAAAAGTAAAAATTTAAGTTCTCAAATTATATGATGCTTTTTTATATAAATATATTACTATAAAATTTATATACTGGTTTAAGTATTTTGTCTTGATAATAATTTGCTGTGATATAAAATCTATTTGAGTTTAATTATGATAAAAAAGTAGTAATTAAAATTGCAATACAGTAGTTTTAAAAGCTATGGCAATAAGCGAAATGAACTCAGATTTAAACAAAATCATTTCAGATTTAAACAAAATCCAAGTCACGCAAGATTCGGGATTCAAATAATTTAAATATTGTTGGTTAATAAATGAAATGTCAAACCAAAAACAAAATTTCACTCGCCTGTTATACAAAATTATATCAAACATCAAGCGGTGTAGTTCAACCCACAAACGAAATGAACTGACGCAACAAGTGAAATGAATGGATGCTATTCCAGAGTATATTATAATCCAATCAGGATTCATATGAGACACCAACAGAAGGACCAAAATGAAACAAAAGCTGAGTACTCTAGAAGCAAGATTACACAAATACGAACTGAAATGAACTCACACAAGATGTGTAGTATGAGCAGCCTAAAATAGAAAAATAACAGTATAACAGCCAATCAACAGCTATCCAATTTAGGAACAGAGGCATTTTATCCATTTTCATGACTCCAGATTTGTATGAAATGGTTTTGAGAACCTTCTGAATATGGACTTGAGATTGCAATAAAAATAATTCATTAAATTTTAAAATTTCTACTTTTAGTGATTTTATCCTAAACTTTTTACAATGGTTTTCAATAGCAATATCTTCAACCGCTCCAGCAGCCAAGCCAGCAGCAGTCAAGCCAGCTTCAATGGAGGAAAGGCTCAGAACATGGAGGCACCCGTTTATACCCAAGCCTTTGAGGCAGGTAACAAGGAAGCTGACCTGTTACTGTCCCCCGACCCATATGGCTTTGACTTGTTTGAGAGTCACTTTGCGTCTAGTGCTGTCCCACTCCCACCCCCACCCCCGCACAAGCTGCCCATCAACCAACCAATCAGGATGACAACCTCAATTTGGAACAACTTCCCGCCATTGCCCAACCTGCCCCTCCCTCAGCCAATCAGGCTTCAGCTCCCCCGCCCAGCGCCCCAAGCGATGAATCATCACCGCCCAAATTCTTCAGGAAATTGTGGCACTCAACCTGCAGGGTCTGCCCTGGGATCAGATTGCTGACCAATTGCAATTTACCCAAGCTACTGTTATGCGGGAATTCAACAGCATGATGAACAAGGGGAATCAGATCGGGGCAGCCAAGAAGCCCAAGAAGGCCCAAGAGTCCCAGATAACTGAGGCATACCCAATAATGCTTGACCTCCTCCAGCGGGACCCCAAGCTTCCCTTGACCCAAGTCTGGAAGCAACTTGCTCACCATGGCATTTGGGTGTCTGAGCGCATGGTGCAGCTCTGGATGTACGGGAAGGTGGCTTCTGTACAGGTTCTTACCAATTTTGCCAGCGACCAATGGGATGGCACTGAGGATTCCCTGTATGATCCCGCCATTGAATCCACCCTGGTCTGTTGCTTGACTAGTCTGTCAGATGATGTCATTTTCATCTCCTACTACAAGCTATCATTAGCTTTTGATGACTTTGGTGAGCGAGAAAGAGCCGCCACTCAAAAAGGAAGGAAGAAGGTCAAGAAGGGGACGTTTATTAGTGCATTTCTGGCTGTGTCGGCCAAGGGTTTTGTCTATTATTGGACAAACCCTGATTTTGTCAATGGGTACTCTTACGGCCACATCCTCGGTGGATTGCTCAACTCCTGGGATGGCTTGAATTCCAAATACCGGGTTTTCTTGAGCCACCAGATGGAGGGAAGCTCCACTGCACTTGAGGCCATCCAGGGATGCGAGCACCAGGCCTCAGTCTACCCTGCCGGCCATGCCAACGTCCATCTGGGAGATGTGGTCTTCTTTAACATGGGGTCCACACTACAGGAGCGCCGCCCTCAGGCTTTTAACAACCTCTATCTTGGGGTCCTTGATCACAATTTTCTCTTTGGTTGCCAAATGGTGGCTGACTTGTTTGCGCAAATGGTTTTCCATGTGAACATGGGCAGCCAATCACAGAAAGACAAGCATCTTCCACCACGTGCCACTGCCACCTACCAGCCCATCCATCCAATGACAAACAAGGAATATGACAAGCGGTATATGGTGGCCATCACGCAAAACCCTCATGCCTCCACCCCCACCACCAACACCCCTAACCCGCAAGCCCAACCCACCCAATCCCAGACCCCCCAGGCCAGCACTGCCTCTACTTTTTCCTTCCTGTGTTATTCTGCCTCCTAGGCATCACTCCCCCCGCCTCAATAAACCCCCTGTTGCCAAACATTTTCTATTTATATTATCTTTTTTTTGAATTTCAATTGTTCATGTTCTCTTTGTTAATAGTTGATTTTATTCTTTATGTTCAGCTTATTTCTATAAAATCATATATTTACTATGGTGTGTATCTAGATCCTGAACACAGTTATTTTTAGCACCAAACCATAGCCCCTTGTGAAAACATTAACAACAATTTGGTGATCAGCTAAATTTGAATTAGAAAATTATAGGTTAACTTTTTTTAGATAAAGTTGTTACTGATCCAAATTCAAAACCTTAATGATAAACTTTAAATTTCAATCAGGAGCCAAGTGATAAAGTGATTATTGTGACATAAAGGGTCATTCAATAATTCTTTGATGTATGTGCGCTAATTAATATGATTGGCTGGATGTTTTGCCATTATACACCATTGCTGCTGTGGCAAGTTGTTGATAGACTAGTGTTAACTCAGCGGCTGATTGGGCACTAGTCCATCAACAACTTGCCACAGCGGCAATGGCGTACAATGGCAAAACATCCAGCCAATCATATTAATTAGCGCACATGCACCAAAGAATTATTGAATGTCCCTTTATGTCACAACAATCACTTTATCACTTGGCTCCTGATTGGCTTAAAGTTTATCATTAAGGTTTTGAATTTGGATCACTAACAACTTTATCTAAATACAGTTAACACTATAATTTTCTAATTCAAATTTAGCTGATCACCAAGTTGTTGTTAATATTTTCACAAAGGGCTGTGTCAAGCGCTAACAATAATATAGTAACCAGGGAAAAAATGCCACACAAAGCAAACAACACATATTGAGATGTATGTAAAACATATACAAAATGGGTAAAAAGATGGGATAATGTAGTAAATGGGAAAACAAAAAGGAATAAACAAAGAGGCAATCATATCAAATAATACAGAATTTATTGGGGCAAGAGCTATAAAAACATATGAAAAGGTTAGTAAAAAATCAATGAGCAAATTGGAAAAACTTCTAAGAGACCTTGACTTGGCAATTGCCAAAATCAAAGAAATTGACCGCAAGGTCAAGGAAAAGGTGAAGTCTGCCGTCCTTGAAGGGGACAAAATCAAAAAGGTGTCTGCCAAGTCACTCATGACCAAAATACCGGACACACCTGAAAAGACAATAGAGCGCCTACTTAATATACAAAAAACAGTGGTTGAGGGGCTCCAGTTCAAGTCCTTTGCACTCTCTGCGCTGTCTGTCTGGACAGATGATCCTGAGATGTACGCACATCTCAAACCCATCAAGAGGGCCCGCAAGGAGGACACTGAGACGCCCGCACAGCTGCTTGCGCCAAGGATGGCAAAGCCTGCCAAAGCCGCCGGCAAAGAAGAAACTCAAGAAGGTACCTAAGAAAATAAATTTAATAAAAATTAATAAATACTTACCTTTTTTAGAAGAAGTTGATGGCAAACTCTGCCGGGTCCTGGTTCCTTTTGTTCCCCCCATGTTCTACTCAAATTTTGCCACTCACGTGGCAAAGCAGCTTTTCCTGTCCCCCCCTATCTTGCAGGAGCTCAAAGATAGGATACACAGTGCATTCCCAATGTCCAGGGAGGCATTGGCTGGACTAACATATGAAGAGGGGGCATCCAAGTGGGCAGTTACTGCCTACAAGGATGCTCAACTGGTCTGCCTGGACCCAGTTAACCTCAGTGGAGTTTACTGTGTAAACTCTATTGAGCTTGTTTGGGACGTCCTGGCAATGCTCCCATTCAAGAATATACTGGAGATGGGCCAGGCCCATGCGGCTGCTTGCTTCTGCTTCCCGGTGGAGCACACCCTGTCCTACTTGCTGGAGAACTTTGGGCGCGCGGTAGAAAAACTAGCTGTTGCAGATGCAACAGCCGTAAAGAAGACCAAAATCCTCCTGGAGGGCTTCAGGATGGCCTGGAGTGCCAACAAGATGGGGGTCCCAGAAGCTATGGATCTTCCCTTTGGCAAAACAAAACATGAGAAAAAATAAGCGCAGTATACAATAAGCTGTGTGAGTTTATGGAAGCCTTTGCTGGGCAAAGGCTTCACTTGGTGGTTTACCTGGGGTTCCTGTTTTACTTCGGAATGAGCGCCAGCGTGGAGGAACTGGACGGGGTCCTTATGAGGATCAACGAGGCCTGACTTGCTCTTGACAGGAAAAAAGTCCCCCCAGGTTACAACTCAGTTGACCATGTTATCCAGGACAGCCTGGTCCTGGCAGGAATCTACGGGTTTGCAGCCCCACCTGAGAAGCTGCTGCTTCACTCCCACCTCACCATCCTCTCTTTTACCAGCAGGTGAGAATAGTTTAACCAGGGTGTATCCACCATCCACGGTGTGGCAGTGGAGGTTGTGCGCCACCTCCATTGTGGGGTGGGTACATACCGCCAAACTCACTATAGGCAATCTTAATAAATTCTCTCTTCCAAATAATTCCATTGCAATTTATAATATTTTCATTATAATAAATTTTTCTAATTCTTATTTTAGCAAACAAGATCTGCATAATATATCCCAGAGAAGGTCTTAATAAAAGCATAATAATATATTTCAATAAAATCTACTTCTGATTTGGACACATTGCATTAACTTTTTGGATTATTATATTTATTTTCCAAATGTGATATTAATGCGTTTGCGTAATCCAGTATCAAGCATTTGGGATACCCTTAGATGGCATAATAAAATAATATACAATAAAATAAATAAATTATTTACATCTATTGATGGATCTTCTGAATGTGATTGCGGGCTTAGAAATATCTAAATATAAAATGATTTTTAATAAATCTTGAATAGTAAATTAGAGAATATAAAAAAGTCAGACAAGCTAAGCCTTTAATTGATTGGCTGGTTTGCAAGGCACACAGGGATAAACAAATCAGCGTGGCCATAGAATTTGGCCACGGTCTCAGCTGGGAGGGTATAGATACCGGCCTGCAGCAAATCAAAAAGGTCCTCTGTCCCAGTTGGGGTTCCTCGCTTGACAACTTGCTTGAGCCACCCAAAGACTTCTTCAATTGGATTTAGGAAGGGCAAATAGGCAGGGAGGAAGAGAAGGCGGATATTTGCCGTGGCTAATTGCTGGGGGCCCACTGCAATGCTCGTGTCAATTGATGGAAATTTTTCAAGAATATCCGCCACCTTGTGGAGACCAACGTTGTCCAGCACAATTACGTTGGTGAAGCCCAGGCTTGTGCGCCTCAGGTGCTCCTGGACCAATCAGAGGAATGATAGGAAGATCTGGCTATTGTGAGATCCCAATATCATTTGGTAGAGCTCAACCCCCTTTGGACCGAGGAGAGCTACCATCAAATAGGCTGTGGCATGGACTGCAGCACGCTGAGCCATCTCGTCATTGGAGCCTCTGGGGACATACCCATACTCATTGTGCATTGACAAGGCAAATGCTGATTTGTTGATGTAGTAAAATTTGACTGTCCCCTTGGCTTTTAGGGCAGTATACGCCTCTGTGTATTTTCTCCGGGTCTCAATATTGGCTGGGCTTTTCTGATTGTATGGGAATATCCCAAGTTTTTTCCAGGAAAATCACATTCCCTTGACCAAATGATAATAGAAGGAAATTGAGGCCTCAACCCCAAAAGCGGACTTGACCATGGCCTGTATATTTGCCAGTTCAAGATGGCAATCTTGGGTTATTCACTGGCGGTTTGCCCATTTGTGCTCCTTTGTGAGCATGGTTGACACACGCAAGGATTTCTCCGCAGCAAGGACTCAACCCGTGTTGAGAAACTTGTTGAAGGTCTTTGAGGCGTACTTGGGATCCACCCTACAATGGCTGTGGCCGCCTTGTAATTGCCTGATTCACGCATTAGATTAAGCAGGATGATGCGTTGGATGTCAGGGATGCACTTCTGAGCGGGCTTTTTAGCAGTGGGGATTGACTCATCAGCATTGGGCAAGGCACAGGGCATAAGCACCTTGTTGTAGAAGGCTGCAACTTTCTTGCGCACCAGTTGTCCCTCATCAGTTTGAAAGAACTCAGGCTCCTTGTTGTCCTCCTGATTGCCATTGCTTATATATGGCTCATAGCTAGTATCAAGTACAGGCTTCACCTTCTCCAGCATGGCTGACGGGACTGACTCTTGCCAGTACACAGCGTCAAACACATACAGAGTAAGTTCTACCTCCTTGTTTCTAACCATTTTGGTAGTGGTGACCTTGGTGGGCTTCCGGGTCAGCTTGGGAACCCAAGGGTTTATGCTCTGCACCCTAGCAGCTTGTGCTCCTTGAACCAGCTGTGTCAGTGCAGTGTCACTATGGAACTCTCCTCTTCCGCCTCCCTCCTGAGTAGGCACTTGTGTTGTACTGAGTCTATTCTTTGACCCGCGGGGCAACCACAACCACGGTGCACAACAGGTGCATTGGTACTCTGGTGTTATGTTCCTTCCATTTTAAAATTTAATAAAATACTAAATAAGTTTTAATTAAGTTACTCCCTAATTTTAATTTTTGCTTTTATCTGAATATGGGTATTTAATTAGAGGTTTTTCCACCCAATATCCCAATTATAGATTTTTTATTTCTTAATTAGTTGTTTCTGGTTTACAACACCTATTTTTGAATACCCAAAATTCTTCCCACCCTTTTTCCTGGATTTTATGCCAAATATAAGTCCCAACACAATATTTTTAAAATTTATGTTTCAGATCTTGTGTCTTATTTTAGATGCCTTGGTATCATTCTTGATTACAATCCATTGCACAAACTGCGTGAGTGATTTTGTTTGTGGTTTGAGTTCCTATTGTGTTTTGTTTTTGGATTGAGTTTTGACGCACCATGTGTGGGTGTATTTTGTCACCAATTCACATAGTAAACATATGTACACCAAAAGCCAACTCACACCATTTTGTTTGTAAATCCATGTATTTTGGATTGCATTTTGAATGGTTTTGCTTTGCACGTGAGTACTTTGTTGCTGGGTTGACCCATTTTGCCTATTAGCGCCAAAAATCCCTGTTAACAGAGTGTATATTTTAACCTGCTAGTTGAATTTTGTTTAAATCTGAAATGATTTTGTTTAAATCTGAGTTCATTTTTCTTGTTACCATAGCTTTTAAAACTACTGTACAGTAGTTTTAAAAGCTATGGCAACAACCAAAAATACTTCAGATTTAAAAAATGTTTTCAGATTTAAAAAAATCCAACTTTCAGGTAAAAACATACACTCTGTTAACAGGGATTTTTGGCGTTAATGGGCAAAATGAGTCAACACAGCAAAGAAGTGCTCACACGCAAAGCAAAAATATTCAAAATACAATCTGAAATACATTGATTCACAAACAAAAGGGTGTGAGTTGACTTTTGGTGTACATATGTTTACTATGTGAATTGGTGACAAAATACACCCAAGCAAGGGGGTTCAAACTCAATCTAAAAACAAAACACAATAGGAACTCACTATGTAAACAAAATCACTCACTCAATGTGTGCAATGGATTGTAATCAAGAATGATACCAAGGCATCTAAAATAAGACACAAGATCTGAAAAATAAATTTTAAAAATATTGTGTTGGGTGCTTAATTTGGCGTAAAATCTGGGAAAATGGGTGGAAATTATTTTGGGTATTCTAAAATGGGCGTTATAAACCAGAAACAACTAATTAAGAAATAAAAAATCTATAATTGGGATATTGGGTGGGGAAAACTCTAATTAAATATACATATTCAGATAAAAGAAAAAATTAAAATTAGGGAGTAACTTAATTTAAATTTATTTAATATTTTATTAAATTTTAAAATGGAAGGTACACAACAACAGAGTGACAATGCACCCGTTGTGCGCCACAGTTGCGGTTGCCCCCGTGGGTCAAAGAATAGAGTTAGTGCAACCCAAGTGCCTACTCAAGGAGGAGACAGGAGAGGAGAGTTCCATAGTGACGCTGCACTGACACAGCCAGTTCAAGGAGAAAAGCTGCTAGGGTGCTGAGCATCAACCCTTGGGTCCCCAAGCTGACCCGGAAGCCCACCAAGGTCACCACTACAAAGAAAGTCAGAAACAAGGAGGTAGAACTTACTTTGTATGTGTTCAACGTTGTGTACTGGCAAGAGCCAGTCCTGTCAGCCATGCTGGAGAAGGTGAAGCCTGTACTTAATACTAGCTACAAGCCCTACATCAGTGATGGCAATCAGGAAGAGGACAAGGAGCCTGAGTTCTTCAGAACTGATGAGGGACAGTTGGTGCTAAAGAAAGTTGCAGCCTTCTACAACAAGGTACCCATGCCTTGCAAGCCAGTCCTTGAGCAGGATCCCAATTCAACTACTTCCACTAAGCCCTCCCATAAGCGCATCCTTGACATTAAACACATCATCCTGCTTAAGCTAATGCATGAATTGGGCAATTACAATGTGGCTGCGGCCCTTGTTGGAGTGGATCCCAAGTACGCCTCCAAGACCTTCAACAAGTTCATTAACACAGCCGAGTCCTTGCCGCAAAGAAATCCATGCGCGTTTTCACCATGCTCACCAAGGAGCACAAATGGGCAATCCACCAGTGGATCACCTGGGACTGCCATCTTAAACTGGCAAATATACAGGTGATGGTCAAGATTGCTTTTGGGGTTGAGGCTTCCATTTCCTTTTACTACCATCTGCTGAAGGGGATGTGCTTTTCTTGGAAAAAGCTTGGGGTATCTCTGTACAATCAGAATAGCCCAACCAACATTGAGACCCGGAAAAACTACGCAGAGGCGTACACTGCCCTCAAAGCCAAGGGGACGGCCAAATTTTACTATATTGACAAATTGTCATTTGCCTTGTCTATGCGCAATGCATATGGCTATGTTGCCAAAGGCTCAAATGACGGGATGGCTTGGCGTGCTGCAGTCCGCGCCACAGCCTATTCAATGGTGGCTCTCCTTGGTCCAAAGGGGGTTGAGCTATACCAAATGATATTGGGTTTGCACAACAGCAGGACCTTTCTATCATTCCTCCAATTGGTCCAGGAGCACCTGAGGCGCACAAGCCCAGGCTTCACCAACGTCATTGTGTTGGAAAACATTGATCTCCACAAAGTGGCTGACATTCTCAAGGAATTCCCAATGATTGACACCAGAATTGCTGTGGGCCCCCAGCAATTGGTCATAGCAAATTTGTGCCTTCTATTCCTCCCAGCCTATTTGCCCTTCCTAAATCCCATTGAGGAAGTCTTTGGGTGGCTCAAGCAAGTTGTCAAGCAAGGAACCCCAACTGGGACCAAAGACCTGTTTAATTTTCTGCAGGCTGGGATCCACACCCTCCCAGCTGAGACCATGGCCAAATTCTATGACCACACTGATTTGTTCATCCCCACTTGCCTTGCCAAACAGCCAATCAATTAAAGGCTTAGCTTGTCTGACTTTTTAATATTCTCTAATTTACTATTCAAGATTGATTAATTATCATTTTATATTTAGATTTTTCCAAGCCCGCAATCACATTCAGCAGGACCATCAATGAAGGTTATTAATTTATTTATTTATAACCATTTTTTATTGTGTCATCTAAGGGTATCCCAAACGCTTGATACTGGATTACGTGAACACATTAATATCACTTTTGGTGAATAAATATAAAAATCAAATTAAAAAAGTTAAATGTAAAGTGTAAAAATTAGAAGTAGATTTTATTGACAAATATTATTATGCTTTTATTAAGACCTTCTCTGGGATATATTTTGAAAATCTTGTTTGCTAAAATAAGAATTAGAAAATTTTATTATAGTAAAAATAATATAAATTGTAATGAAATTTATTGGAAGAGAGTATTTATTAAGAGCAACCGTAGTGAGTTCTTCTGTATGTACCCACCCCGCAATGGAGGTGGCGCACAACCTCCACTGCCACACCGTGGACAGTGGATACACCCTGGTTAAAATACTCCCGCCTGCTGGTGAAATGGAGTAGGTTCAGGTGCAAATGGAGGAGCAGCTTCTCTGGCGGGGCTGCAAACCCGTAGATACTGGCCAGGACCAGGGTGTCCTGGATGACGTGATCCACCAAGTCATACCTGGGGGGACCTTCTTCCCGTCCAGGGAGAGCCTGGCCCCGTCAATTCCTAGGAAGACCTCATCAAGACCCTCCACGCTGGCGCCCATTCCAAAGTAGAAGAGATACCCCAGATAAACCACCAGATGAAGCCTTTGCCCAGCAAAGGCTTCTGTAAACTTGCACAATTTATTGAAAACTGCACTGATCTTCTTTTCATGCTTGGTCTTTGCAAAGGTCAGCTCCATGGCTGCAGGGACCCCTGTCTTGTTGGCACTCCATGCCAGCCCAAAGTCTGCCAAGATAATTTTGGTTTTCTTGACAGCTGTTGCGTCTGCAACAGCCTATTTTCCCACCGCACACCCAAAGTTGTTCAGCAGGTAAGAGAGTGTGTATTCCAAGGGGTAGCAGAAGCAAGCAGCCGCATGGGCCCGGCCCATCTCCAGTACCTTCTTGAATGGGAGCGTTGCCAGGACATCCCAAACAAGCTCAATAGAGTTTACACAGTAAACTCCATTGAGTGATACCGGGTCCAGTTGGGCATCCTTGTAGGCAGTAACTGCCCACTCAGATGCCCCCTTGGCATGCGTAAGCCCAGCCAATGCCTCCCACAACATCAGAAAAGACCTGTGAATACGGTCTTCAAGCTCCCACAAGACAGGGGGGACAGATAGAGCTGTTTTGCCATGTGAATGGCAAAATTTGAATAGAAGGTGGGGGGGACAAAAGGAACCAGGTCCCGGCGGAGTTCACCATCAATGTTTTCTAAAAAAAGATAAATATTTTAAAATTGTTATTAATTTATTTTTTTTAGATTATCTTTGAGGGTTTCCTCCTTGCCGGCGGCTTCAGAAGGCTTCACCATTCTTGGCACAAGTAATTTTTCTGGCAATTCAGTGTCCACAGTTCTTGCGCACTTTGAAGGTTTGAGATGTTTATACATCTCAGGGTTGTTGACCCAGATGGACGGCACAGAGAGGGCAAAGGACTTGAATTGAAGGCCTTCCACAACGTGCTTCTGGACATTAAAAAGCCATTCAATTGTTGTTTTGGGGGTGTCTGGCATCTTGGCCATGAGTGCCTTGGCGGACACCTTTTCAATTTTGTCCCCTGTAAGGACAGCAGCCTTGACTTTTGCCTTGATCTTGCGGTCAATGTCTTTAATTTTGGCAATTGCCAAGTTGAGATCCTTCAAAAGCTTCTCTAATTCTCTCATTGATTTTTTTACTAACCTTTTCATATGTTTTTATAGCTTTTGCCCCAATAAATTCTGTATTATTTTGATATTGTCGCCTCTTTGTTTGTTCCTTTTTGTTTTCCTATTTACTAAATTATCTCATCTTTTTACCCATTGTGTATATGTTTTACGCTCATCTCAATATGTGTTGTTTGCTTTGTGTTGCCATTGTTTCCTTAATTACCATATTATTTTTGGCGCTTTGCACAGCCCCTTGTGAAAATGTTAACAACAATTTGGTGATCAGCTAAATTTGAATTAGAAAATTATAGGTTAACTTTTTTTAGATAAAGTTGTTACTGATCCAAATTCAAAACCTTAATGATAAACTTTAAATTTCAATCAGGAGCCAAGTGATAAAGTGATTGTTGTGACATAAAGGGTCATTCAATAATTCTTTGATGCATGTGCGCTAATTAATATGATTGGCTGGATTGTTTGCTATTGTGCACCATTGCCGCTGTGGCAAGTTGTTGATGGACTAGTGCTAACCCAGCAGCTGATTGGGCACTAGTCCATCAACAACTTGCCACGGTGGCAATGGCGTACAATGGCAAAACATCCAGCCAATCATATTAATTAGCGCACATGCATCAAAGAATTATTGAATGGCCCTTTATGTCACAATAATCACTTTATCACTTGGCTCCTGATTGAAATTTAAAGTTTATCATTAAGGTTTTGAATTTGGATCAGTAACAACTTTATCTAAAAAAAGTTAACCTATAATTTTCTAATTCAAATTTAGCTGATCACCAAATTGTTGTTAACATTTTCACAAGGGGCTATGTTTGGGTACTAAAAATAACTGTGTTATGGATCTAGATACACAGCATAGTAAATATATGATTATATAGAAATAAGCTGAACATAAAGAATAAAACCAACTATAAACAAAGAGAACATGAACAATTGAAATTCAAAATAAAGATAATATAAATAGAAAATGTTTGGCAACATGGGATTTATTGGGCGCAGGGAAGAGTAATGCCTAGTAGGCAGAATAGCGCAGTGAAGAAGACGTTGAGGAAGTGCTGGCCTGGGGGGTCTGGGATTGGGTGGGTGGGGCTGGAAGGTGGGGTGGTGATGGCGGGGGTAGGGGTGGGAGAATTGCATGTGATAGCTGCCATATAACACTTGTCATATTCCTCATTTGTCATTGGATGGATGGGCTGGTAGGTGGCAGTGGCACAAGGTGGGAGGCGCTTTTCCTTCCATGATTTGTTGCCCATGTTCACATGGAAGGCAATTTGGGCAAACAAGTCATCCATCATTTGGCAGCCAAAGAGAAAATTGTGGTCAAGGACCCCAAGATGAGGTTGTTGAAAGCCTGAGGGCGGCGCTCCTGTAGTGTATCTCCAATGTTAAAGAAGATGACATCAGCCAGATGGATATCTGTGTGGCCAGCTGGGTACAGGAGGCCTGGTGCCCGCATTGCTGGATGGCCTCAAGGGGGTGGAGCTACCCTCCATCTGGTGGCTCAAGAGAACCTGATGCTTTGAACTCAAGCCATCCCAGGAGTCAAGTAATCCACCAAGGATGTGGCTGTACTTGTAGCCATCAGTAAAATATGGGTTTGTCCAATAGTAGATAAAACCCTTGTCTGAAACAGCCAGAAATGCACCAATGAATGTCCCCTTCTTGACCTTCTGCTGTAAGAGACCCTCTTTATAGAGGAAAATACAGTTGGGGAATCAAACAAGGGTCCATTACTCTCTACAACAGAAGATAGCTCTTCAAGCTGTAGGGTAGGGGTTGTACAAGGACCAGGGAAGCACAAGGTAGCTGGGCCCTGAGACAGGATACAAGGCAGGAACAAGGAGAGACAGATGGTGACTACAGACCACAAATAGGGGATTCCAATCATCTGAACTAGGAGATACTACTAAACAATCAAGTGAATAATAGGGCAAGATTGCTTTATTGTAGAAATAAATGTTAATCAAACAATTAACTTGGGATTAGGATGGGAGTTCTTATACTAGGGGGGTGGAATTGGGAGTACAGACTTAATGAGTTTGAAACCCAGGTGTAATGCCTCACATGCAGTGGCAGGAATTATGATGCAGACTATTTTTAGATGCATTATAGTACTGAGTTCTTTGCAGGTTTTATTTGCATTTGCATTGCTGTGGGGCATAAAACAATTAATTGACAATTAATTGAGTTGCAGTAACTTAGATCATCCAAATTTGGGAGATGGTTTAGGTCTTTAACTATTGAATAACTGTGGTCAGGGAAGTGATTCCTGACATCTTCCTTCTATTCTTGGCGGCGGCTTTTCCTTGCTCACCAAAATTGTCAAACACAATCAATAACTTGTAGTAGGAGATAAACATGACGTCATCTGATAGACTAGTCAAGCATCAGACCAGGGTTGATTTGATGTCTAGATCATACGGGGAATCCTCAGCGCCATCTCATTGGTTGCCAGCAAAATTGGTAAGAACCCATATGGAAGCCACCTTTAATGTGCATCCAAAGCTGCACCATGCGCTCAGAGACCTATATGTTATGGTGTGTAAGCTGCTTGTGGACCTGGGTTAGGGGAAGCTTGGGATCCTGCTGGAGGAGGTCAAGCATTATTGGGTATGCCTCATTGATTTGGGACTTGGGGGCCTTCTTTGGCTTCTTGGCTGTCCCAATCAGATTCCCCTTATTCATTAATTTATTGAATTCCCGCATTATTGTGGCTTAGGTGAATTGCAACTGGGTGACAATCTGTTCCCAGGACAGACCCTGTAGATTCAGTGACACAATTTCCTGGAGAATTTGGGTGGTGATGATTTGTTGCTTGGGGTGCTGGGCCACGGGAGCTGAAGCCTGATTGGCTGTAGGGGGACAGGTTGGCTAGCAGCAGGAAGTTGTTCCAAATCAAGGTTGCCATCCTGATTGGTTGGTTGATGGGCAGCTTGTGTGGGGGTGGGTATGGGAGCAGGGGCAGAGCTAGACACTAAGTGACTCTCAAAAAAGTCAAAGCCATATGGTTTGGGGGTCAGTAAAAGGTCAGCTTCCTTGTTACCTGCCTCAAAGGCTTGGATATAAACAGGTGCCTCCACGCCCTGAGCCTCACCTCCATTGAAGATGGCTTGGCTGCTGACGCCATCAAAAATGTTGCTAGTAAAAAACATTGTAAAAAAACCTAGGATAAATCACTAAAAGTAGAAAATTTAAAATTTAATGGGTTATTTTTATTGTAACCTCAAGTCCATATTTGGAAGGTTCTCAAAACCATTTCATACAAATCAGGATCCATGAAAATGAATAAAATGCCTCTGCTCCTAAATTGGATAGCTGTTGATTGTCTGTTAAACTGTTATTTTTCTATTTCAGGCTGCTCATACTACACATTTTGTGTGAGTTCATTTCATTTTGTTCTTGTGGAATCTTGCTTCTAGATTGCTCAAATTTTGTTTCACTTTAGTCCTTCTGTTGGTGCCTCATATGAATCCTGATTGGATTATAATATACTCCAAAACAGCATCCATCCATTTCACTTGTTGTGTCAGTTCATTTTGTTTGTGGTTTGAACTACACTGCTTGATGTTTGATATAATTTTGTATAATGGGCCAGTGAAATTTTTTTGTTTGATAGTTCATTTATTTACTGAAATTTCATAAATTAATTAAATCCTGAATCTAGCGCGCCTTGGATTTTGTTCAAATGTGAAATCATTTTTTTAAATCTGAAGTATTTTTGGTTGTTGCCATAGCTTTTAAAACTACTGTATTGAATTATCTTGGTGCATGCTTTGGGCATGACAATACCTTTGAATACAGTGCATTCACTAGGTATATCTTTGTCAATGTCATGGGTGCAGAAGTACGTTTTCCAGGTCTCCTGGGATGTGGCCTGGTTGAGTACATGAGCAAAAGTGGGCGGGTTTTAGTCAGTCATTTTCTCTTTCATGGGTGTGGTCAAAAAACTGTAGCTGCTACCAGTGATAAGGAGCGCCTTTTGGGGAAGCTTCAAATATGGAATTAGGAAAGAAGAGAAGTATCTTTTATTGGAGAATATTTTAGACTTATATAGATTTGGCTGTGGCAGAGATTTAGTTGGATCAAACCTAGGGGTTGATCATGTGCAGAATGGGTTTGAGCCACTGGATACTTGGACAGACATGTGATATTGCTTGGTTGCCATTCTTGGTATGTCAAACTGTATATTGGAAGGGCACCAAATCAGGCAATGGTTGGATGTTAAGTAAGTTGATGGTAGCCAGAATGCTTGTACATCCAGATCCTTGACACAGGTCTGGTTAAATTCCATCTTTACTAATTATGTGCCCTTGGATTGATATCTTGATTGAGAAGAATTCACACTTGTGTTGCAACTGAACCAATTAGAGTTCAGCATTTTGATTGGGGAAGACAACAGTCCAATAGAAAGGACAATAATGAATAGAATGAGGTATTGTTTATTGTAGAATATTTTGATTAATATACTATAAAGGAAAGCCACAAGGCCACAAGGAGGTAACATAGTGGAATGTTCCATGTAGGGTTCAAAGCCAAGGAATAACTTGTGCGGGGATCAGCAGGTTGAATGGGTAGCGCTCTCAATTAGGAGAAAGCGTCCACAGTTCAATATTGTCATCAGATTGGTTCATGTTGTTAGATACATCAAGGGGTGACTCATTGAGCGCCCCCTGTGTATCATAAGATACATTGGCAGGCAAGTCTGGAAACTTGGGTGCAACACTTGGATGGTTTGGCTAATAATTGAATTTCCTGGAGCGTGTTGAGTATCATACAAATGTCCTTTCAGTGCTGCTCTTTGTTGGGGCTATAGATTATTATTTCATATAGGGATACTAATGTGTTTTAACTAATTTAGTACTTGAACACCTTGTTCATGAATGTCACAAAAGCACTGGGGGTGTTTTTCATATCAAAATTACTAGCCACAAATTCTAACAATCTGTATTTGGTCCTAAATGCTGTCTTTAGAATATCTTCATGCTTAACTTGGATCCAGTAATATCCTGTGGTTAAGTCAATATTTGTGAAGAACTGTGATCTTTCCAAAGCGTCAAAGATGTTGTCAATCAGAGGCAGGAGATACATGCTCTTAATTTTGACAATTTTAAGGGCTCTGTAATTGGTAATAAGGTGTAAGAATCCATATTTCTTAGCCACAAAGAAGACAGCTATACCAAATGAGGATTTGGATAGTCAAATGAGTCCTTTCTCTAGATCTTAATCTAGGTATTTCTTCAGTGCATTGTCCTCTTGAGGTGTCAGACAGTAGATGGGGGTGTAAATTCACTTCCCTCTTTAGCCTTGGATAGGACCATCTTTCCTTGTTGTACAAAAAACCCGCTCAAAGTCCATCAAACCCACTTAATTCACTCAAAGATTTAGCCCACACTGTGGATGAAAGATTTGTGTTGGTGTACTCTGTGGACTCCCCAGCATTTACTGCCCCATCCATAGAGGAAACCCTAATTAATTTAGATTACTTGCTAGCTTGGTGTCAACCATTATTAATGAGTATTAAGACAGGCCAATCAAACAGCTCCACATCAACTTCCCAAGAGTTTAATGGTTCCCAAATGCCTGGCCCCAACTCCAGTCAATCAGGTGGCTCTCCAGAAATTGATGTGAAACTCTCCAGCTCCCCTGACCCAGGTCAGCAAAATTTATCCTCCTCCCAATCAGATCCTGGTCTGTTGGTCAGGTGATTGAATTCCTGAAAAACCTATCCCTTAAACATAGCCAGGGGACTGAAAGTCCCCTGCTTGTTGATTTTACAAGTTCAATTAAAGTTTGGGTCTTTATTGCCATTTTTATTTGAAAATATTGTTTGGGAACTCTGTTTGAGTTTCCTATTTGTTCTAGAAAGTGTTAGTAATTTTCCCCTTTCATTTTACCTCCCTTCTGTACAGTTTGAACCCTGTTGTCCTCCCAAAGCCCCTAGAAGAAGCATTAGCATATAGTTGTTATTATACTTACACTTGCTTTCAAAATAGAGAATGGCTTGATCCTAGAATTCTAGTTAGATTTATATATAAATACCTACTTTGATTTGGATTTTCCCTTGTTTTTGCCCAACTTTGAGTTTTCCTTTGCTTTGCTTTTAAAACACAAGACCTCCAAGACCAATTTAAAGTTATATATCAATTCTTTAAGTCCTGGTTTGCCTTGCCTGCTGGTGGTACCTTAATCACAGTAAAAATTATTCTTTTGGGGTCTCCAAATTATACTGTTAGACTCTAAATTTTCCATAGAATTTTGTGATTATACTCCCTATTGTTAAATTTGCGGTGTTTACATTGGCCCCATTTTTACTGCTTCTGTGGTCAACCTCCCCCAAGTTGTGACTGCACCTCTCCTCTTTGACACACCTTGTGAGTGATGAACCCTCTAGCCTTCTGTTCTTTTCAGGTGACCTCCTCACTTCTGGAGAGGCCATAGTCAAGAGCCTGACTTGTGACAACCTGGACTTGCACTCTATGGAGTCCATTTCCTCTTGTGCCCCTTGGTTGGCTGCCGGCTTTGCATTGATGAGTTTGAACTCCTAATTCCCTCAACTGTCCCTGGTTTCCTCCCTCTGGTCCCCTCTCAGAGCGGCTGTTCCAGTGATTCACTGGGTGGAATCCTGGTGGTTTGTCCTGCCAGGATGGGAGCCAAACTTAGTTGGTTTAGCCCCCCTCTTTTACATAATTAACAAGCCCATTTCTTCTGCTTTTGAAGCCTTTGGCTACTGGTGTTGGAGCTTACTTCTTTCCCTTGTCTGTGCCAGCCTAGGATTGCTCCTTGATGGATTCCTTTTGGTGTGGGCTGTGTGGTCACTTCTGTCTCCCTTCAAGTTGTGTCTCACTGAGAAGTCTACCTCCTCCTCCACAGCTTCTTCAGCTGCATCAGCGGTGAATATCACCCTGGTCTCTCTGTGTACCCCTCCCTCTGTGGCTGTGCGTGAAAAAGTTCTGGATGCTCTTGGCAAGTTGCAGCTCCGTCTTTTGGCAGACTCTGCATCTCTTGATACTCCTATCTTGGATGCTCATAGATCAGGTGCTCTCCTGGATGCTCTTGATGGTGACGCCTGTCTTTGGGTGTGCACCCTCCTCTGTCAAAGTCAGGAATTTGGAGATACTTCTTCCCTCCTTACGCTGGTTTCTTCAGTGGTGGCTGCTCCAGGTTCCAAGACCTCAGTTATATTTGAGACTCTTTGTTCCAAAGGCCTCACCCCTGATCTTGCCTCCCATGTTGAGCGTTTTGCAGTGAAAGCTGCTTCCCTGGATCTCCCTACCAAGATAGCAGTGGCCATGTTCTGCAACTCCTTGGACGCTGCTTCAGCTGACAAGAGTGTGTGGGACCTGGCTCCTACCTCCCTCAAGAAGGCATTTGTGTTGACCCGCAAGCTTGGAGCCAAGCCAGCCTGCCAGCCCAAGTCTGGTGTTCTGGCCCATCTCCCAGTCTCTAAGCCCACCCAGGCTAAAGCCCCTGCGTACAAGCCTCCCAAGACGCCTGCCATCAAAGTGATGTGCTGTCCCCGCCAGGCCCCCAACTGGCCCATCTTCACAGGATCCCTTCCTGTCTTTACAGCTTCAGCTTCCATCCCTGAGGTTTCTTCCTGCAACCCTGCCGCATCCATTCTGACCCTGCAGAATAAAGAAGATCTTTCTTATTTCCTTTTTTCTGCAACCTTTTATACCAGATCCTGTCAGGCTAAGGCTACAGTTTTGGTGGATACAGGTGCTGCAGGTAACTTTATGAACCTGGCACTGGCCCAATCCTTGGGTTTGTTCTTGCTCCCTCCTCAGAGCCTTATTGCTGCCAGCAAGGTACTGATCCTCAGCTATCCCCTCACTAACCCACTTAGTTACTGTACAGGTTCACACGTGTTTGTGAGTAAATTCTCTGCTATTGAGGACCTACTGTATCCTGTAATTGTGGGCGTGGGGTGGTGGTGACGCCACTTGGTGCAGATTGACTGCCTCACAAATAGCTTCACTTCTTTCTGGACAGATCCCTGGGCTCCTTGCCCTCTCCCCTTGGGGTGGGAACTGCCTGAGTCATTCTTGTCTCTTGCGGCAACCCCGGTCTCTCCTCCTGAGCCCTTTGCTCTTCCGGCCATCCTTGCTCCCTTCAAGAACGCCTTTGACACTACCCTGTCCTGTTCCTTCCCTTCACACTCTTGCCACAATTTGACCTTCAAGACAATGGTTGACCTCATGAAAATTGACGCCCCCATGTACCCTCTTAGAAAATTAGAGGATAAGGTGTTGGGTGCGTGGTTGGACAATATGCTGGCAAAAGGGTGGATAGTCAAGAAGGCTTCCTTGGTTAGCTCCCCGGTGATTTTTGCTAAGAAATTGGATAGGTCTCTTTGGCCATGCGTTGATTATACCCTCCTCAACAATGTCACTGTCCCGGACTGCTACCCCCTCCCCTTGGAAGCCTCAATTGCTCAGTCCATTGCCAAGTCTTGTGTCTTTTCAAAACTAGATCTTGTTAATGCTTTTAACCAGGTTTGTGTGGCAGAGGGGAAAAAATGGCTTACAGCCATCAAAACTCAGCATGACTGCTTCCAATTCAAGGTCATACCTTTTGGCTTGAAGAACGCTCCCACAATCTTCCAGCGGGTCATTGAGGATGCCTTGGGAGATCTCTGCTTCTCCTGTGCCATGGCGTACATTGATGACATTCTAATCCACTCCCCCACTCCTGAGCAGCACACTAAGGACCTGTTGGCTGTGGTGGCAGCTATCCACAAGGCCCAGTTATTCATCAAGCCCAGCAAGTGCAAGTTTTTCAAGTCTGAGGTTACCTTCCTGGGCAACTTGGTCCTGAAGGACGGCCACACGGTCTCCCCTGACAAGGCCAAGGCCCTTCAGGAGTGGGCTACCCCCGGAATCAGAAGGAGTTACACTGCTTTCTGGGTACAGTGATCTTCCTCAAGAAGTTCTCTCCTGCCATCTCAGAGCTTGCTGCTCCCCTGCATCCCCTGGCCAGCAAGAACGCTTCCTTTGTGTGGACCCCAGCATGCCAGGAGGCCTTTGAGGCCATCAAGAGGGTTTTTTTCTCCACCCCAGTGCTACGCCACGCCAACACAAGCAAACAGTTCATTGTGGCTTGTGATGCCTCTAACGTGGCTTCTGGGGCAGTCCTTCTCCAAGAGAACAATGGTCAGGAGCTCCCAGTTGCTTACTTCTCCAGGAAGTTTGCCCCCAACAAGTGTTCCTGGGCGGTGTTTGACAAGGAGCTATAGGCTGTAATGGACGCCATCACTCATTGGAGACATCACTTGCAGGGTGCCCAACACAAGTATGTGGTTTGTACATACCACAAAGCCCTCTGCTACTTCCGCAGACCCCAGAAGCTACTCCCTTGACAGGCACACGTCATGCAGACACTCTTGGGTTACAAGTTCAAATACAAGTTTTTGAAGGGTGAACTTAAAATTCTCCCTGACCTGTTGAGCTGCAACCCTACAATGTACCCAGTGAGAGGGGACAAGGACCCTCAGGTCACTATCATCCCAGAGTCCTCAATCATCCCAGAGTCTGGCTCTCCTATTCCCCAAACCCCAGCCACAACCCCTGTTGCTCCCCCCCCAGATACTGGTAATTGGTCCTGCCCCCTCACCTGAGGCAGCTCCGCCACTTTCTCTCCCTGGTACGCTCTTGTATAACGTCCTGGTGGCCCAGCACTCCTTGCCAGACAGCCAAGCTATCTGCACAAAGCTGCCCCCTAACTCTGCATCTAATGGTCCCTATACTCTTAAGGATAGGATAATTTACCAAAATGACAAAGTATGGGTTCCAAAGGAATTGTGGCCATGTGTCATGACACAACATCATGATCTTCCCCTTTTTGGACATCCTGGCACAAAGAAGTTGCTTGAACTCATCAGTTGCACGTACAGCTGGGTTGGAATAACCAAAGCAGTAAGCCCCTGGATTAAGAAGTGTGTTACCTGTGCCCACTCCAAACCAGACCGCTCAGGGAATAATGGCCTTCTCCACCCCCTGCAGCAGTCTCAAGGCCCATGGTCGTCCATCTAAGTTGACTTTGTGATGGCCCTTCCCTTTTTGGGAGGCTTTGAATCCATCATGGTGGTAGTTGACTGGTTCACCAAATACTCAGTATTCATCCTGTGCTTAACTATGTTGGACTCAGTAGAGATGGCAAACCTGTTTGTGAAACACATCTTTGCTAACTTTGGCCTACCTCAGGAGATCATCACTGACTGTGGCCCCCAGTTTACATCCATGTTCTGGGAGTTGCTGCTGGGATCCTGAACATTAAGCCATGCAGATCTACTTCCTTCCTCCCTCAGTCAGACAAGCAAACAGAGAGGGTCAACCAAACCATGGAGCAGCACCTGCGCTGTTACGCTAATGCCTCCATGGATTCCTGGTCTGATGATCTCCCACTAGTTTAGTTTGCTTACAACAACACTATGCACGCCTCCATAGGAGTATCCCCTTTCCAGGCCACTTTAGGGTTCTTTGGCTTTTGTGATAGGTCCCTCTCTTCAAGCAACTGTACCTGCTGCTGCAGACATGGCGGCTCACCTCAAGTCTATCCACCTCAAAGTCCACAGCACCCTAACCGATTCTATTGAGACCTACAAGAAAGCGGCAGACAAAAACAGACAACCAGCTCCCCAATACCTGGTGGGTTCACTAGTGATGCTGAATGCCACCAATATCCAGATGAAGGTTCCCTCAAGGAAATTTGCACCAAAGAGGCTAGGCCCCTTCAAAGTCTTGGAGGATAAGGGTAATGGTGCTTTTGTGTTATACCTACTCCTCCTACCGCATACACAATACCTTCAACGCCTGCTGTCTATCTCCCTTTGAAGGAGACCTCCCCAGCACGCCTGATATCACCTTAATTGATTTACCCCTTGGTATGAGGTGGAGACTATAGTGGCCTCACACAGGGTACAGAAGGCCCTCCAGTACTGTGTGTCCTGGAAGGGATACCCTGTGTATGACAACAGCTGGATAAGCTCCTCAGACTGTGGGAACTTCTGGGATCTGGTACAGGAGTACCATAAGAACAACCCTACAGCACTCAGACTCCCAGGTCTCTCCTGGTGCTCAAGATCCCTAAAGCGCACAAGAACTTCTCAGTGGCCACCCTTCCTCAGGGCGGCATCTGACCCCAGGAAAAAGGGAAGGATAATGTAAATTCACTGCCCCCCTTTGGCCTTGGATAGGACTGTCTTTCCTTGTTATATAAAAAAATGCTCAAAGTCCAGATAAAACCACTTAATTCACTCAAATATTTAGCCCACACTTTGGATGAAAAATTTGTGTTGGTGTACTCTCTGGTCTCCCCAGAATTTACTGCCCCATCCATAGAGGAAACCCTAATTAATTTGGATTACTTGCTAGCTTGGTGTCAACCATTATTAATGAGTATTAAGCCAGGTCAATCAAACGACTCCACATCAACTTCCCAAGAGTTTAATGTTCCTCAAATACCTGGTCTCAACTCCAGCCAATCAGATGGCTCTCCATAAATTGGTGTGAAACTCTCCAGCTCCCCTGACCCAGGTCAGAAAAATTTATCCTCCTCCCAATCAGATCCTGGTCTGTTGGTCAGGTGATTGAATTCCTGACAAACCCATCCCATAAACATAGCCAGGGGACTGAAAGTCCCCTGCTTGTTGATTTTACAATTTCAATTAAAGTTTGGGTCTTTATTGCCATTTTTATTTGAAAATATTGTTTGGGAACTCTGTTTGAGTTTCCTATTTGTTCTAGAAAGTGTTAGTAATTTTCCCCTTTCATTTTACCTCCCTTCTGTACAGTTTGAACCCTGTTGTCCTCCCAAAGCCCCTAGAAGAAGCATTAGCATATAGTTGTTATTATACTTACGCTCACTTTCAAAATAGAGAATGACTCAATCCTAGAATTCTAGTTAGATTTATATATAAATACCTACTTTGATTTGGATTTTCCCTTGTTTTTGCCCAACTTTGAGTTTTCCTTTGCTTTACCTTTAAAACACAAGACCTCCAAGACCAAGTTAAAGTTATATATCAATTCTTTAAGTCCTGGTTTGCCTTGCCTGCTGGTGGTACCTTAATCACAGTAAAAATTATTCTTTTGGGGTCTCCAAATTATACTGTTAGACTCCAAATTTTCCATAGAATTTTGTGATGATACCCCCTATTGTTAAATTCACGGTGTTTACCTTGGCCCCATTTTTACTGCTTCTCTGGTTGACCTCCCCCAATTTGTGGCTGCGCCTCTCCTCTTTGGTATGCCTTGTGAGTGATGACCCCTCTAGCCTTCTGTTTTTTCCAGGTGACCTCCTCACTTCTGGAGAGGCCATAGTCAAGAGCCTGACTTGTGACAACCTGGACTTGCACTCTACGGAGTCCATCTCATCCGCTCCCGGCACCAAGGTCTCTCCATTGTCTCCCCTTGGATGCCAGAGGATACAGATTCAGTCCCCCTGCAGGAGATGGAGATCCCTCCTTCTGTTCCCTCTTGTTCCCCTTGGTTGGTTGCCAGCTTTGCATTGATGGGTTTGAACTCTTACTTCCCTCAACTGTCCTCAGTTTCTTTCCTCTGGTCCCCTCTCAGAGAGGCCGTCCCAGTGGTTCACTGGGTGGCATCCTGGTGGTTTGTCCGCCAGGATGGGAGCCAAACTTAGTTAGTTTAGCCTCCCTCTCTTATTTGGTGGGCCTTAGGTATGCTCCTTTTTAGGTCAATTTTGTGTTTGATACCTGTCAGGCAGTAAGCCTGGAAGCTTCTACTGAAATACAGAGAGAAACTCTTGGACAAATTGCTGGTGTATAGGGTTCTGTTCATGTGATATGTCCACATTTTTGAAATGGATGATCCTGTATGTGTAGGTATTCTAGTCAATCTTACTGGAGTCTTTTTCCTCTTCTGTCAAGGTAATCTTTGTGAATACAGATCTCTCATGAGAGTGTCAAGGTGAGTTGGATATATATGGTACTGTACTTCTCCTTGCTGTATAGTGAGACTTGCACTATCTTATTCAATGTGAGGTTTTGTCTTCTGCATCCAATCTATGTCATGGTAAGTTCCATAATGCCGGGTATTATCCGTCCAAGTAAGAAGGCACAGAAGGCCGGGAAACCTGTATCAAAATTGACCAAGTTAACAGATTTAAACCAAACAATTGATTGAAAATGGGTCACAGCTGCTCCAGTATGCCAACTGAAACCAGCTCCCCCTTGTAAAATGACGTTGATAAATCAGCGTAATATGAGGGTCACCCAATATAAGCTCACTAATCAGCATGGTTGTCAGAAACTGGTCATACAAGGGTTCTTTGCAACCTGGACTAGATACTTACTGGAAGATGCCAAAGGAATAGGAGATCAAGACTCAGGTGGTATTGCTTAGTCAATTTTTCTGATATATATTGAATAATTTTCCCTGTTTCAACTCTAAGAGTTGAGTCCTCCTAAATTTACTCAATAAAAATCAATTATCCCAAGTTTTAATTTTAAATTTTAAAATGCATCCTGTGCTCAGGTTGTTGCAGTATATCCCGTACAATCTGATTCTGAACATAATCATTTCAGAAAGATGGGGCCCAGCATTGGGAACTTTGTCCTTGGCGCCGCAAAATGTTAATTTCATGCCAGCCAATTTTGTAGCTCCTCCCTCCATTCCTGAAGATGAAAATTGGGTCACTTCTCAATGCCCAGAATTCTACACTGAAGATACATTGATGCTTTCCCAGGTCATTTATCTTGGTTTACTCTGGTTAGGATTGATTGTTCTACTTAATCCTGGAGTTACAATTGGAAAATTCACAAAAAAATATCTGAAGCCGTGTTGGTGGTTAATCATCAATTCTATGTGGATTTGGGTGGTAATTCCCCATCATTTAGAAACGGCATCATATTATCCAGTTATTTCTGTCACATTACTCAACTCTTCTACATCTGAGTTTTTGGAAGCAGTTCATCATGAATTTGTGTTTCTTTTCTCCTGCTCTGTCAAGATATCTGTGTTTACCATGCTTATTTGCATCAGTTTATTTCTGAGTTTTCAGTTTGGACTTTTCTTTAATTTTTGGTTTCCATCTCTGGTTGCAGTTGTAGAGACTGGATCCTCTGTTTCCTATTTCCGTTGTGTCATGTCATTTCGGTGTCAGGATTATTTTCCTACTCCACCCACTGATGAAATTTTGTGTGAAGTTTTGTCAGCTTTATCATTTTATTCCGGCTCTAGCCTTAGTCACAAATCCCAAGTTTACCATGTGATGACAAAGGTTTCCGAAGATGCTTGAGAATGGTTGCTGTCCGTGGTGGAGCGCAATCCATGTGTTTTAACTGAGAGTGCATCTCTATACCCTTTGTTAAAAAATTCGTGTGTATCTATTGAGGAGCTCAAAGTATATCGTAAGCTGTACGCCTTCCATCAGGGTACAACTCTGCTTTTGGTATTCCTTCCTCAGTTTCTTACCTACTGCCGTACAATTGATGTCCCCGAGGCAAATAAACTCTCAGTGTTGTGGTTACCAGTTGACCAGACTGCCCAGGATTTGGCAGTTTGGGATTCCCTGTTAACCACAACTGAGGCCCTGGTAAGCCAAATTCTTTCTTTGGTCACAAATCTGTCCACTTCCAAACAAGGTATGTTGGTAATTGAGGACAAACCCGCGGCGCTCTCTTGGTTTTCTGGTCCTAGCTCTGTGGCAGCTCCTTTCAGCCAAAGTCAGGGTTGTTCTTCTCATAGCTCTTCTCAGCTGCAATTGGCAGTGGTGAACAAACCCGTCCATGTGACTGAAGCCCCCGTGGTGTCCGGTCCCAATAGCTCTTTGGTGATGCTTCAGCATGTCATACCTTCCAAGCCTTCTGAGGTTGTGTCCAAAGAGTTGCCTCTTGTACCCATTGATTGTAACTATCCTGTTCTTCCCGCCGCCGTTCAAGAAATGATTGAGCAATACTTCCAGGAGCATCCTGCCTCCTTAGCCGCCGTCTGTACTACCAAGGAGAAGCAAACTCCTGCTGAGATTGCAACCTTTGCTGCCAATAAATCTACTTCTGGTTACTTCTTGTTTTATGGTAACATAGATAATGGTCAAACTATCTATCAGCCAGCCATTTTACTGGATACAGGTGCCTCTGAGAACTTCATGAGTGTGGAGACTGCAGACTTGCTACAGCTCAAGTACCACCCTGGAATGCTTGTTAGAGGTGGAAACTGTCAAACGTTCCCCTCCTTCCAGCTGAAGAAGCCAGTTACTTTTGTAGTTGCAGGTCAGTCCTTTACTGCAAGGTTTTCTGTTTGCTCTACCCTGATGTATCCTATAATTTTGGGAGTGAGTTGGTGGAGAGATCATAATGTATCAACCTTACTGGAGAAAAATGAGCTGCAGGTGGAACACTCTTTGGGTATAACCATTTGTATTCTGCTGTTGGATATGTCTGAATTAGAGCAATCATCACAGACAATACAGTCAGTGCCTATCCCTGTTGCCGCAAGTTTGGATTTACCAATATGCTTGCAACCCTGGTCTGCAGCATTCGACGCCACCAGAGGCAAGGTCCTTCCCAAGCACACTCAGTTTGACTTTGACTTTAAGGTCACTGTTGATCTGATTCACATTGCATCTCCTATTTACCCTTTAACCTTGAAGAAAGATGCATGTTTGGGAGAATGGACTTGCAACATGTTGGCAAAAGGCTACATTTTCAAGAAGGCTTTGTTGATATACTCTCTGTTATTGTTTATTCAGAAGTCTGATGGGTCCCTTTGTCCTTGTGTTGATTACAGGAATTTGAATAAAATTACGATTCCAGATCCCTATCCTTTACCTCTCAAAGCATATATCTCTAGATGTGTTGAGAAGGCCAGGGTATTCTTGAAACTTGACATGTTGAATGCTTTCAATCAAATCAGGATTGCAGAAGGAATGGAATGGTTAACAGCATTCAGAACCAAGAAGGGTATCTTCCAGTTCCGCGTAATGCCTTTTGGATTGAAGAATGCCCCGGCTTGCTTTCAGCAGTTGATTGATTCAGTCCTGGGAGATCTCCTAGGTGTTTGTGCCATTGCATATATGAATGACATCTTGGTGTTTTCTCCAGATGAGGAGTCCCATAAGGCCCACTTGTCAGCAGTTGTAGAGCACATTCTCCAAGCAAACTTGATCATCAAAAGGAGTAAGTGTGAATTCTTTAAATGTAAGGTTACCTTTCTGGGTAATATTATCTTTGAGGATGGCCACACCATTGCCCCTGACAAGGAAGCTGCAGTTTGAGAGTATGCTACGCCTGCAACGGTATCCCAACTTTGTGGTTTCCTGGGTACATGTACATTCTTGAAGAAATTCACCCCTCACTTGTCTGAAGTGGCCGCCCCTTTGTATTTGGCTAGTGGAAAGACAACTTTAGTCTGGACGCCTGAGTGTGCAAGTGCCTTCTCAGCAGTCAAGGCTCTTTTGTTGTCCTCCCCAGTGCTAAGACATGTGGATCCTGAGCTTCCTTTTGTTGTTTCCACCAATGCATCTAAATACGCCGTGGCTGGTGTGCTGTTGCAAACGGCTAGTGACGGGATTGAGAGACCTGTAGGGTATTTCTCCCGGAAGATGGAGGCTTGAGAACGCAATTACATGATTTACAACAAGGAATTGTTGGCTGTAGTGGAATTGTTAAAGCATTGGCATCACCATCTCATGTCAGCACGTCATCCATTTGTAGTAAGAACTGACCACAAAGCTCTTCTATATTATCAACAACCCAGGGTTTTGTCGGGTTGCCAATCCAGATGGCATAGTGATCTGAAAATATACAAGTTCTGCTATGAGTTTATTAAGGTATCTGACAATCACTTGGCTGATGCTCTAAGCAGGAATCCCTCCCATCTCCCAGATGCTAGTATGGACGCCAAGTTTAACACACATACTATGATTCCAGACAAAGCTGTGGTGCCTTTTGTATTTCCTCCACTGGCTATGTTGGCCACCATGTCCTTAGCTGAGGGCGCAGACCTGGACTTGTATTCCAAGGTTAAGTTTCTGCAACCTTTGTCTAAAGGTTATGATAGGCTATTGGAGCTAGCATGTGCAAACCCAGTAGGTCAGCCTCAGGGTTATCATAAGATTGGTCCAGTCCTATATCATCAAGGTTGCTTGTGGGTCCCTGAAGGCACTATTTGGGATGAAATCATGGAGGCTAATCATACCTGTCCAACAGCTGGTCATCCAGGGAAAAACAAAACAGTGGAACTTATCCGCCACCAGTTTTCCTGGAAAGGTTTGACTGTGCAGGTAGCTGCTTTTGTTTGAGATTGCCTGATATGTGTTTGATCCAAGGCCAGTTGGAATAAGACTACTGGTTTACTGGTTCCACTTCAGCCTGCTGCGGGCCCTTGGACGTCTGTGTTGGTGGATTTCATTGGCGAGCTTCCCAATTCCAATGGGTTTAACACAATCATGGTAGTAGTTGATTGTTTCACAAAGATGGCACACTTTGTACCTTGCTCAACCACAATTACTTCAGTGGAAACTGCTAGGTTATTTGTGAGCAGATTTTCTCTCTACATGGCATCCCAATGGAGATTGTAAGTGACTGTGGTCCTCAATTTATTGCTCAGTTCTGGGAAGCTTTTACTGGAATCCTTGGTATCAAATTGTGCCGCTCTACTGCTTTCCACCCCCAGTCTGATAGACAAACGGAGAGGGTAAACCAAAGTTTGGAGGTCTACCTACACTGCTACACCAATTTGCGACAAGATGACTGGTGTGATAATCTACCCATGGCAGAGTTCACATATAATAACGCCCCGCACACGTCAACTCAAGTATCGCCATTTTATGCCAATGTGGGTTACAATCCTTCTTCAAACATGGGCCCTTGTTTGGTTAGCAATGTGGAAGCTGCAACTGATCAAGCCGCTGAATTGAAGCAGGTCCATCAGGAGCTCCAAGTTACTCTCGCTGCCGCTGTGACAACTTACAAGGAATACACAGATTGCAAGCGCCAGGAAGGTCCAACTTACAGGCCAGGTGATCTAGTCATGGTCAATGCTTGCAATATGAAACTTAAAGTTCCATGTTGTAAATTGGGTCCCAAGCAAGTTGGTCCCTTCAAGGTAGAACTTCAGATTGGTCCCTCCACCTATCAGCTAGATTTACCTCCTGCTTTCAAGATTTTCCACACCTTTCATGAATGTCTCCTTACTCCCTTCAAAGGAACAGAGACTCCCTCTTCCCAACCCATTCTTGTGGAAGGAGAACCTGAGTACGAGTTAAATTTTATTCTAGCTTCCCGCAAGAATTGTTGCTGTTTGGAATATTTGGTATCTTGAAAAGGTTATCCTGATTCTGAAAACTCCTGGGTTCCCCACTATGATTGTTCAAATTCCTCTGATCTGATCCACGAGTTCTACAAGCGCAATCCCACTGCTATTGGACACCCTGAACTTAACCTTGCCACAATGAAGCTCCCACCTGCCCATAAGAATTTCTCTTTATCCCATCTCCCAGATGGTGGTATTGTGCCCAGGGCTAAAGCGGAGGGTAATGTCATGGTAAGTTCCATAGTGCCGGGTATTGTCCGTCCAATTAAGAAGGCACGGAAGGCCGGGAAACCTGTATCAAAATTGACCAAGTTAACAGATTTAAACCAAACAATTGATTGAAAATGGATCACAGCTGCTCCAGTATGCCAACTGAAACCAGCTCCCCCTTGTAAACTGACGTTGATAAATCAGCGTAATATGAGGGTCACCCAATATAAGCTCACTAATCAGCATGGTTATCAGAAACGGGTCATACAAGGGTTCTTTGCAACCTGGACTAGATACTTACTGGAAGATGCCAAAGGAATAGGAGATCAAGACTCAGGTGGTATTGCTTAGTCAATTTTTCTGATATATATTGATTAATTTTCCCTGTTTCAACTCTAAGAGTTGAGTCCTCCTAAATTTACTCAATAAAAATCAATTATCCCAAGTTCTAATTTTAAATTTTAAAATGCATCCTGTGCTTGGGTTGTTGCAGTATATCCCGTACAATCTGATTCTGAACAGAATCATTTCAGGAAGATGGGGCCCAGCATTGGGAACTTTGTCCTCGGCGCCGTGAAATGTTAATTTCATGCCAGCCAATTTTGTAGCTCCTCCCTCCATTCCTGAAGATGAAAATTGGGTCACTTCTCAATGCCCAGAATTCTACACTGAAGATGCATTGATGCTTTCCCAGGTCATTTATCTTGGTTTACTCTGGTTAGGATTGATTGTTCTACTTAATCCTGGAGTTACAATTGGAAAATTCACAAAAAAATATCTGAAGCCGTGTTGGTGGTTAATCATCAATTCTATGTGGATTTGGGTGGTAATTCCCCATCATTTAGAAATGGCATCATATTATCCAGTTATTTCCGTCACAATCTAGGCCAATTGCTACATTGAACTTAGGAATTAGAATGATGGGGCCACTAAGGATAGTTTGAACATCCTCTATCTTTCCCCAGATGTGTTTTGACTCTTTATTGACTGGGGTACTCCTGATGTCTTCCATGATAACTCTTTTGACATTGCTCTTGATTGTAGGTAGTTTCATGGGATTGGCAAACTTTTGTTAACGAGGGATTGGTCTGCTCCAGTGTCAAATAATGTTGCGCCTTGATATCTGAAAAACAGAAAGGGTAAGTGAGGAGTTTATTTCCAGTTTGGGCAGCAAACAGTATATGACTGCTGGAGGGTACTTAGATTGTTGTAAAATATGACAGTGGTTACTTAATTCTAAAAATAGGTAGTCAGTAATCCTCACTATTAATACTATACCTTTGGCTGGTATAGTACAGCCTTAGTTCAGACAGAAGAATAAAATATATAAAGACAAAACTGGTATTTATTGAGATGGCAATGTGGTTATATAGCAGAAGGTGGGGGATTACCACCAGGTATTTGGAGGCACCAGACAAAGGACTTGCCAAATGGAGGAGAGAGAAGAGGCACACCAAAAAGAGCCATGAAAGAAAACAATTGGTTTCACATGCCTTTTCTAATGGAGGCAAGTGGCAATTATTTTGTTGTCCTATTAATAACTTCAGAATTAAAGCCCACACTTGATGCACAATGAAAATACACTATGAATATCTGTTTTTAAGGCTTTAAAAAATATTTAACTTGTGTAAAACCATGCCATACTAGAACAATTGTGTGATTGTGTGAGTGTTCCATTGTTCTAGATCCTAAGTGGCATCCAGAATGTCTAATCCATTCAGATCTGTGACATGGATCATGGTGATTGAATCTATGTCCTGATCCCTGTACAAGTCTTATAAAGTGGAGGAGGGTGGCTTGCCTAAGCACTCCCCTGAGCTTTTCCCTCCTTGGGTGAAGTACCAGTACTTATCTGGTTTGCCTGCTTTATATGGTTTTTGCTTTGAGGGTGAGGATTATTGGCTAGGTTGTTCTGTTTGTTTGAGTGGGTGGGTGTTCTTTCTGGCTGATGGACTCTCCTTTTTTTGTTGGTTGCATGTAGATTGTCAGATTTCTGAGCATCTAGATTTCCTTCCAAGAATGCATCTTGGAGATTTTTGTATCAGCTCATATTAAACTGGTGCCTAATGTGCTTGGGGAGACCATTTTAAAAATCCAAATGTGTTTCAGCTTCAGCTTCATCAAATCTAATACTTTCATGAGCTTGATCACAGACATCTTCATATGTCGTGATGTATTCTTCAATGGTTCCTGTCATCTTGAAGGTTCTGATTTCTGCCATGATTACTATGTCAGAGTTCTTTATGACAATTTTTCCAAGAAATACTTCTTGAATGCATCCCAGTCTTCATTATGATTGGGATTTTGTTCAAACTAGTCACTCACAAACTGTGAGGCTACTCCTTCAGTTTGTAAGATATTTTACTAGCCCCGTGTCTTTGGAGGTAGTCAACTTATATGGACTTATTTTGTGTTCTTTGAATCCAGAGGTTGGCATCTTCACAGTGTAGTCCTGAGAATTTCTAAATTTCTGTTGAGAAGAGGTGTTGAAATATGATGCTGGGTATTTCAGGTAAGTCCTGGATCAGAGGCAGGTTCAGTACTCCTGATGTACTGAGGAAATTGTATTATTTGGTGGGTACAAGGATATTGTTGAAGACAGTGCATACTGTGAGGACATCCTGTCAGGGGTATCCCTGAAATAAACCAGATCCTTATTAGGGTGCAATGCTGGAAGAGAATAGAGGAATTTACTGTTAAAAATTCCCAATTAAATGAGGATTTCCCCCCTTTAATTGGGGAAAATAAAAATAAAACAAAGGGAAAAATGGAACTTAATCAAGGCCAGATCAATTTATCATCCGGGCAGGCGCCCGCCGCAGTTGTGCAGGTGCCTGCCAGCACCCTCTGCCAACCCCCCCAGCACCCAGCTAGCTGCCAGCGGGCCTCCTGCCAGCCATCTGCTCACCCAGCCTGGCACCAGTGGGCCCGCTGCCAGTCCCCCACCAGCCAGCCAGTTGCCAGCAGGCCAGCCTCCCGCACCATCCGCTCGCTTCCCGGGTCCCACCTGACTTCCCACCACCCACCCGGGGCTCAGTCCCCACTCCCCAACCAATCAGAAGACCCCAACAATTGCAGCCAATCAGAAAAGTATCTGGATTCAAGGCCAAAATTTAATAACACAACCACACCTTCAGAAGAAGGAGGAATTAAGGTGTCACAATTAAAAATAAGTCTACCACCAACCAATTGGATTCTAGATCCCAGGTCACATGGGCAGAGTCAAACTCCAACCAAGAGCAATGTTCCTAAGACAAAAATAGATCATGAGAGCAATTTGACTCCCATCCCTCACCTACTACCAGGGCAACCTACAACTATTGGTTCAACTCAAGAACTTCCAAACCAGCCACAGATAGCAGAAGAACAGAAATTTGGCCATCTTCCTAAGCCCTAACTGCCATTCCTACATTCCAAGCTTTTGGGATCCCCCATCTCCTGCTTTTCACTTCCAATTGCAAATCTTTGCACAAGGGGAAGCACTATAAATAAAGGATCCCTCCTCAGCAATAGCTTGTGCTATTATTGAGTTTAATACCCTCAATAAAGCTAATCCTACTTAACACCTTTAAGTCAACTTTAACTAGTTTGCCCCAGACAACCACCTCCAATCCAAGGAAGATGAATCACCTCATCTTCACAGCTGTGCTTACAGCTTGCCTTGGAATTGAAGGATATTAACAGGGACCAGAGTTTTTTTGACCTTCACCAGAAGGGCTAGGTCATGACTGCCACTATGATCCTGGACAACTCAACTCTTCTAACACTGGTTCCTGACCTCCCCAAGTATCTCCACACTCCACCCTGTCCATTGCAGTGTATACCTCCCTGTACTATGTGCTGACCTACTTTTCAGGGAGCTTCAGGAGATAAAACATCCACCCCAAGGTCTTCTGGTGGTTGATGACCATTTATCCAATTGTCACCACCTTGACTGGTTCCCAGTTCTCCAATCTTCTGCCATACCTTCTTCAAGTATTACCTGTCGTGCCTGGGTATTACACATCCTGACCTTCATATCTTCTTCAGCTGGTGGGGAGTGCCATCTGCTGGGTTATTTTCTTGGGAGTAATTTTTCCTTTAAGTTACATAGGTGGGGATAACCTACCTGTGCTACCACTGTCAAGTATATACTTCTGAGAAGTATATAAAACAAGATATAGGGGAAATTGAAAATAGAATGATAATTTATTGATACAAATATAGAGGGTAATATAGTATCATGGGAAGTCACATGCTATCCATGTATGTCATGGTATTCATGGGGCTTGTCCAGGTAATGTTTTATTTAGAACTCAAAAGGTTTGATCCCTGTATAAGATGGGAAATTGATAAGAGTGCACCAACTTAATAATTAATTGGGGAGTCACTCAGGGAATTACTTTCCCGAGAGGGATTAGTCATAGATGTTGCAATATTTTTAATACTATTAGATTATATTTGATAATAAACAATTGCTGCTGCATTATTTATTATCAAATTGTGTTAATATACTATATTGGTTTGATAACTTCAAGAAATATGATGCCACTTTTTAATATTTAATCTTAAGGTGGGAAATATTCCTGTAACATCTATCCTTGCTTGAAAAATGTCCCAGAACTAGAGATGGGACAGACACCAAAATTGTCACAATCTGTGTTATGTCCAAGATTCATCCAACATGATCTGTTTTGTGACTTCAGCATTTGGTCACAGATATTTTGTGATGTTCAAGTCACATCACAACTCATGCAGAGTTTTTTGTGACTTTAGAAGCAGTTCACAAAATGTGACAGTTACAATTGTGACCTTCTCTGTGACCGTACTACAGTCACATTGGGCTGTGGTTTCACAAAGAGGTTGAATTGTGATAAATTTCATAGTTTGAAATTCAAAACAATAGGATTGGCCTTGGAGAGACTTTCCAGCGTAGCAATGATACCCAGGAATCAATTAGGCTGTACTGATTGAGGGCCGTAATGAATAATCTGAATGATTCAGATTATGAGACTAGGTGTCTCAAACCGTCTAATTAACCATGGAGGTTAATTGACTCCCTGGAATATGATTGATGGGGATTTAATCATAGGGCCAAAATGGACTTGAATGTGTCAAGTAAAGACTAGGTGTCTTAAACTGATTGATTAACTGGGAAGGTTAATTAATATATATACCCTGGAATATGATTAATGGGGATTTAATCATAGGGCCAAAATGGACTTGACTGTGTCAAGTAAAGACTTGTTGTCTTCAAACAGATTAATTAACTGGGAAGGTTAATTAATATATGCTTGGAATATAATTAATGAGGATTTAATTATATTATTTAATTGCCTTGACTGTGTCAAGAATTTTGGTTAAGGTTAGCCAAAAGTAAACCCCTGAATTGTGGTTTAAAAGCGCCGTGTCGGCAAATTCATTGGGTTAAAAGCGCCGCCGCGCCCCCTAATGGATTTGCAAAGCGCTGAGGCGCCGCTATCAAATTTTCTCAGGCGCCGCCTGGGAAAGTTCCTGGGCGCCGCTAGGGCGCCTGGTTCGAGTTTTGAAGCAGTTTAATGGGTCTTTAAGGCGAAACCCCATTAAATGTGAAAATAACTAAATGTAGACAATGATGTCTATACATTCAGGATTAATCAGCTGGTTCCCAGTTGGAACAAGGATAGCTTGGATCAGGAATATGTATATTCCACAGGGTTTTGGCGCTGGAAGTCTGGAATGCTTCAAGCCAAAGCGATACATTTCCACGGAAAGAATCAGGGAATTCTGGAATGTATTAGGGCACATTCTTATAGGTTAAGAGTGTGAAGATCTTTTTGGTTAAGATCTGGATTGGATGACGCTGTTATGTCATAAACCATGTGATAGGAATCCAGGGTGATTCTGGAACTGGAGGGGTTTTCAGCCAAATGTACCCCAATTGGTATATAATGGAAACATGATAATAATTAATAAAAAATGATGCTTATTGTGACGATGGTTGCTTTCCCCTCAATCTTTTTATGCTTTGTGTTTTTGGCTTTTGGTTGAAAGAAGACTACCATGGAATGAAAGAGATGGTCTGCAGCTAAGACTATGGGAAGCAAAAAATGTGGAAGTGATCACCAGATGGCAACAAGTTTAATGCCAAGATTGCTTGCCTGGAATCCAAGCTCATTGAAGCTTATATAAAGGATTCCCCGTCAAACTGTAAAAGAGTCAGACCGGGATAATGAAGAAGCAAGCATGAATTTCCTGGATCCGTCACATTCTCCTAAATTCATAAAAGAAATCTGCACGAACTGTGTTGTGACTAAGTACAATCCTATCTTGTTCTGTGTTGTGTCCAATCATAGGTATGCAAGCTAATCCTTATGTTTAAAATAGATATTTTTCATTTATTTAATGATTATTTTACTATAGTTAGCTAAAACAAACGGTGGCTAAATCAAAACTATCATTGTGAGGTAATGTCAGATAAAGCTTTTGATAGATTTTAGTTAAAAATAAACCCCACCAACTGAAACTGTGCTAATTTTACACCCTGCGCCTTGCACAAAATGATATCACATGCTTCATACTTAAAACCATTTTAATTTTGAATCTGGTGCCTTGCACAAAATGAAATCATCTGTTTCATTTTGAAACCTGCCTTCCTTTTATATTTTGTGGCCTACACAATGGAGTGAGGCACAAATTGTGACCTACTCAGAAAGTTGAAGCACAAATCCACACAGATTGTTTTGCGGCCTGCTCTAAAACCACCTTAAAAATGGTTTTATGACTCTGATCACAATTGCTGTGACTGTCCCAACCCTACCCATAACCAGATTTTGGATCATAGTTCCTAGCCAAGGATATTCCAAAGCATGGTTTCAGACCCAAAAAAATACATGAGGTTCTCAGCAGTGCAGGATAGATTTGAAACAGCTATGGCTAGGAACATGGGTACCACCTCGATATTCCTAACCATGGCTGTAGCCAATGGTTCAGGGTTTGTATTTTTGTGCCAGAACCCTTCCCTACTTGTAGCTATGCAGGGTTTGGTTAAAATTAGAGCTGCTTTGGCCAAGCCCTGGGCAGCCTTGACTAGCTTTGGCTCTGGGTCACTCTCTTCAAAGATTTGCTTTAAATTTATTAAAATATGAAGTAGTTACGTTTTGGCTGCAGCGGCCCAGAGCCAGAAGGTAGCTGAGCCGAAGCATCCCTAATTAAAATAGCCTTTAAAATTGTCTAGGAAATTTCAGAATACGGCGGATTAGGATCTGCAACCGATACAATAACCGTCGGCTGATTGGCTAGAGGGGCGGTGGCTTAGTTGGAACCTTATCCTGTTAAATTCTTGAATATATTTTAGTCTTAAACTAAATTACGCCACCGGCATGTGAATATTGGGGGATAATGGCTGAGAAAGTATTATATTTCGTTGCGCCATGCCGCTGCCTCATGATTTCAGTTGCTGGGGCTGGAATTGGCAATCTGATTTGCTTTTCAATGGCGTACTGACTTGTGGTGAAGCACGTTCGGCTGATCTACCCTGCTCGGCCCATTTGACCTCATTTAATCGAGGCGCATTGGTTTTGGAGGAGATATAGTTCGTTTTAAAAAAGCGGATTTAGTTTGGATATATATGTTAAGTGTAAAAGGGACATGATTTATTTTACAGGAAAACTTGGCAAATCAGAAGGGTTCAGTCAAGGGCGATTTGTAAGGCTTACAGGAAACAAAGCGCCATCTGACGGACAACGTCCAAGAGCTTGTAGACAATGTAGAAGAGGAAGTGGGGGGTTTCGATAAGGGGGAGGAGTTCTGTGGCGCAAGAGTAATGGTCTACGGCGTCGGGTGGACATGGAATGGCGTTTGGGGGGTGAGAGCCAGGGGAGGTGCGGGCGTCGTGGAAGGCAGCAGCGGCTGCAAGGGTGTGGATGAGGATGGAGTACTCCACTTGGCTGGAGTTGACGACAAGCGTCTTGAGAAATGTTTGAACCATAAATGAGGTGTAGTGCTCCATCTCGATGATGACGCGGGAGATGGATTCAACTTGCTGCTTTGAGAGCATGTGGGGGCGAAGGGCCAGCGTAGATTCTATAAAGGCGCGCTGCTCTCGCGTGCGCTCATGTAGCTGCAACGGAGGTGTGGAGTAGTCGTATTCGTCATCTGTCAGCTCATCGGCGTAGAATTCCTCGAACGTACATGAGGAATCATCTGGCGTCTCAAGGATAGAGAAGGTGGGGCTGGTGGGGATGTCCTGCCCGTCCCTTGCGATAGGGTCTCTAGTCAGCTGGGGAGTTTTACATGGGTCTTCAGGAAGCTGAGCGTTAAACATGGAGGGCTTGTAGGAACCACCGCCTGCGCCCTTGTGTTCCTGGGAACTAAAAGTCATCAGGGCTCCATTAGGATCATTGGGGCTATATAAACCTACAGATATTTATCCAGAGCGGATATCTCTTGCGAATCTGGCTATTTTATATTCCTTTAATATGCATTAAATTAAATTAAATGAAATATATACTATTCTCTCCAATCGCGATCATCGTAAACTTAAGTCATGAGCTAACCCAGCAACTCAAAGACATCGCCACTGTCCAAGGCTTAAGTTCATTGGTGGAACTCAACATGCTTGCAGGCAATCAACTGCCTGGGTTACTCTAGGATTCTAGACAAGCTCAAAAATATACTTTACTTTAGGTTTTACAATGCCAACACAATTGCAAATTGGACATTCCGCCAACAGCTATTCCAAAGCCAAGTTAATCCAGCCTATTAGATCTTTCCATGTGGCATATTATTTCTCTAGCAATCAACCTTTATGTGAATCTACTGACATTTAAATTACTTTGAAACCAAGCTGCCCAAATCAGCCATGTCCAGAATGAATTTGCCATTCAAAAACTAATGACCTGTCAGATCATCATAGGATGCTAAGGCATCCTTTGTGCCACATTAGCAGTGACATAAACTCTAAATCAAACATTATACCTTGTGAATTAACTCGCCTAAACCGAACCCCAAGTTCAATTTCTCTTTTAAATATCTTATTCAAACCGCCCTTGCTCAATCCATGATTAAATATTTATTTCCCGCTGAGCTGATCAGTCAGCCACAACCTTTGCCACCAAACAAAATCCCAGCCATGATGGATTACAAGCCATCCCATCTGCCGCTAAGCCAATAGGGCTGCAAGCTCTAAGCGAACAAAACCCCTATTCCAGCTCCGTTTATTTGATTCGCTTATGTTCCATAGTCGCAGCATCCAAACCAACTACCAAATTGAAAAGGGGATGCAATCAAATACCTCTATCTAGAATTGGGAAGGTCATAGTTTTTAATATAAATTTTCATTTAAAATATTTTGTTACAATTTAAAGAACTTTGACCTTCCAACTCTACCTCTATCGCTGCCACTGCAGTGACCAAAACTTTCATAAGTACGACTAAACCAAGGTATAATTCGATGCCAACTATTCTATTTTAAATTCAACCTTAATATATATAAGCAAATATGATTTAAACTTGGTATGCTGTTCTATACTACCAAAGCAGGCGTAGTTTCTCAAACCAGTTCCATGGATCTCCTTATAATCAGGGTTAGGATGGCCAAAGCAATTATGTAGTCACTGGCCCAGCAATCTCTGGCTCTGGGCCCACTTCAAAGAGTTATTTTATAATAGATAATATATGGATGTCAATTTGACTATGTAAAATTATTCAAGAGGCTGATTTTTAAGCAAGCAGCCTTCCAGAATATATCCACTCCCAGCAGATTTAGATAGTATCCAAGTTTATTAGAATCAGGCCTATATAAAAGCTGCAAGATAAGAACCCATTTCAGACTTGATCCCTTTAACTATATCTATTTAAAGCCAGTAAAGAATAATATATAAAAGGAAATGATAACTAATTTTTAATTTATATGATATACTATATCAATTCTTCCATTGTTATTTTTACCCCCTCTCTGGGCTTCAGCCCAGGATTTTCCACCAGATGACAAGCAGATGGTTTCGAATTTTGAAGATCACCTAGCTAAAACCTTTAGAAAACCAGATTTCCTAAGTCTAAGATCCAAAAGAAAACTAAAGTGGGATTCTTCTCTTTAATTGGTCCACTACAGCCCTAGCAGTTGTTACAACAAGCCCAAATCCTAACATTTCAACTGAGGAGTTGAATTGCCTCATTGCCTCATTGCCTAATCGGAACAACAGACAATATCACCCACCTAGAAATGATACCACCTATTATCACAAATATTGCTCCACTAATCCTGTCTTAGTGAGAACAACCCCTTCCTCACACAACCCAACATAAAGATACTTTAATCTTATGGCAGCCCCTTGATGACTCACCACAAGTGTTAAAACCCTCTTTCTTCTCTTCAATAAATATAAAATCCTCAATCTCTCTATTTTACATGTAACTGTTGCACAGAGCCCATTTACAACACTGGTAGCACAGATAGGGGTTCCCCATCCCACCAAATTAAGAGAAACTTATCAGCTTCACCCATGCGCAAGAAACATGCCGGCAACTTACCATGTATGTCATTTCCAAAATGATTATAATACTATACCATATTGTTGCAACTGAGCCAATAGTAGTTCAGGATTTGGATTGGGGATAGCAAAAGACAATATAAAGGACAAAAATAGGAATACGATGTAGTTTATTAGAGAATATCACAGTTAACATGCTATATCAAGAAGCCACAAGTCCACCAGAGGGGTGGCATAGTGCTGGATTCGGAATAAGGTTTGGGCTGTTAAATAACTTGAGCAGGGATCAGCACATCAAATTGGCAGTGCTCCTAATTAGGAGACAATGTCCGTAATTCAACATTGGCTGCAGGATCCTCTATAGCGTTAGATATGCTATGGGTGTTTGGATACGCCCTGAAACATCTTGTGTTACAGAAATGCCTTGGGAAGTTATGCTATTCTCCTGATCCCAATGCTAATTTGATGACTCCTAGCTGCTCTTGACATTGAGTTATGGCTTTTTAAAGTTTGGCCGCCAGCTAAACTTCCTAACCAGTGCAAAGTGACAAAAATATGCGACCAAGGCACAAGAATTGATGTGAATCTTAATTTGAGCATAACTCAGCAACAACTGGACAGATTTGGACGTCCAAACACGCATTTTGAAGCCAAACACCAGGAGAGTCAATCTGTGCTATTTTTAGACAAAACACGGATGCAAAGCCCGATGTGCGGGATTTTGCAAAGAAACATGAGTCATGCTGTTCAGAAGATGCCCCAAAACCCCAGCCTGATGCCACCAGCAGAGTCCCTAAGACTGTCTAGAAGATTTAAGAAGATTCTAAAGAATCTAATGAAATGGTATATAAAGGCGTTGTCCACAATGATCCCCTTGTGATCATTCTAAGTTAGCCTTGAAATAAAGTTTTAATTTAGTTTGATTTAAATATTAAGTTCAGTCAGATGGAAACCAGTCAAGACCCTCTGGGTCCTGACAATGGGGCAACTCTTCAAGCGCCCCCTGTGTATTGTGAGGCACATTGGTAGACAAGGGGTTAATATTGGCCCTAATACCCCCTTGCCCCCTGCTTTTCATCTGGCATCAGGATTGGAACTTGTGGAAGATCTGGGAAGTTGTGTATGAAGCCCTTCTGGGTGGATATGAAGAGGCAGGGGCACAATTGGTTGTGGTGGAGTCTCTTCGTGCTTTCTTGGGCATCTTTGAGTTGGTAGATCTAGTTGCTGTAGATGTCAGCCACTCAGAAGTGCCCAGGGTGGTTGGGTTTGAGTTTTTCCAAATTAGGATTGAGGGTGTAAACAGGATCACCTACAGCATATTGCACCTCAAGGTGTTATATTGCCCCCTTAATTTGTTTCTGTTCAAGATCACAAGCTTCGGTCTGCCACTGGGCTAATGATAGAGTGACTATGAGAGGTGGTTTACTTGGGATAGTTTCTTTTAGTGTGCCTTTATATACTACTGTTATGCCATCAGGAATACCAGAGTCCAAAATACTAGGACTGAAACCCATGCCATGGTTGATTCTGGCTCATAGAATGAGTAGTGTGGTTGGAAAGTGTTCTGTCTAGGTGGTGTTTGGGTGCTCCTGGGATAATTTGGCAATTAATTGGACCAGGAAACCATTTAGGAACTCTACACACCCATTGGATTATGGGTGATACAGAGTGGTGATTACCCTTTTGAGGGTGTCCTTAACACAGTACACCTTCTTGACATTACTCATGAATTAAGACCCACCTTCAGTGATGAGACACTTGGGGTGACCAAAGTGTGCCACAATTTCTTCAACAATTGTTGCAATAATATGATTGCTCCCTCTTGGAAAAGTAATTCCTTGAGTGATCCCCCAATTAATCATTAAGTCAAGGCACTCTTACCAGGTGCCTATCTTATACAGCAGTTTTAAAAGCTATGGCAACAAGTGAAAATTCTTCAGATTTAAACAAAATAATTTCAGATTTAAACAAAATCCAACTCTCAGGTTAAAATATATACTCTGTTAACAGGGTTTATTGGCATTAATGGACAAAATGGGTCAACACAGCAATGAAAGGTTCACACACAAAGCAAAACCATTCAAAATATAATCCAAAATACATTGATTCACAAACAAATGGTGTGAGTTGACTTTTGGTGTACATATGTTTACTATGTGAATCAGTGACAAAATACACCCAAGCAAGGTGTGTCAAAACTCAATCCAAAAAAAACACAATAGCAACTCACAATGTAAACAAAATCACTCACGCAATGTGTGCAATGAATTGTAATCATAAATGATACCAAGGTATCTAAAATAAGACACAAGATCTGAAACATAAATTTTAAAAGTATTGTGTTGGGTGTTTGAATTTGGCAGTAAAATCTAGGAAAATGAGTGGATTTTTTTGAGTATTCTAAAATGGGCGTTGTAAAACCAAAAAAAACTAAATAAGAAATAAAAAAATCTATAATTGGGATAACGGGTGGGGAAAAATAATAATTGAATATCCATAAACAGATAAAAGCAAAAATTAAAATTAGGGAGTAACTTAATTTAAATTTATTTAATATTTTATTAAATTTTAAAATGGAAGGTACACAACAACAGAGTGACAATGCACCCGTTGTGCGCCACAGTTGCGGTTGCCCCCGTGGGTCAAAGAATAGACTTAGTACAACACAAGTGCCTACTCAGGAGGGAGGCGGGAGAGGAGAGTTCCATAGTGACACTGCACTGACACAGCCAGTTCAAGGAGCACAAGCTGCTAGGGTGCAGAGCATAAACCCTTGGGTCCCAAAGCTGACCTGGAAGCCAACCAAGGTTACCTTCACCAAGAAAGTTAGAGACAAGGAGGTGGAACTTACTTCATATGTGTTTGCCGTTGTGTAACGGCAAGAGTCGGTCCCATCAGCCATGCTGGAGAAGGTGAAGCCTGTACTTGATACTAGCTATGAGCCCTACGTCAGTGATGGCAATCAGGAGGATGACAAGGAGCCCCAGTTCTACCAAACTGATGAGGGACAGCTAGTGCTCAAAAAGGTTGCAGCCTTCTACAACAAGGTGCCCATGCCTTGCAAGCCTGTCATCAATCAGGATCCTGGCTTGTCTGAACCCACAAAGCCCGCCCAGAAGCGCATCCCTGACATCAAACATATCATCCTGCTTAAGTTAATGCAGGAATCAGGTGACTACAAGGCGGGCGCAGCCCTTGTTGGGGTGGATCCCAAGTACGCCAGCAAGACCTTCAACAAGTTCATTGATACTGGCCGAGCCCTTGCCACGGAGAAATCCATGCACGTTTCCACTATGCTCACCAAGGAGCACAAATAGGCAATCTGCCAGTGGATTACCCGGGACTGCCATCTTGAACTGGCAAATATACAGGCTATGGTCAATTCTGCTTTGGGATTGAGGCCTTGATTTCCTTTTACTACCATCTGGTCAAGGGAATGCAATTTTCCTGGAAAAAACTTGGGGTATCCCCATACAATCAGAATAGCCCAGCCAATATTAAGACCTGGAAAAACTACACAGAGGCGTACACTGCCCTCAAAGCCAAGTGTTGTAACTGTGCTGTTTTAGCAAAGTTACAAAAGAAAAGGTTTTGAAGGATGGATAATAATCTTTATTGTGAGATAGTGATTATATAGCTATTGTGAATCAATGGATAACAGGAACGTGATTGGTGATCACACAGCTGGATGAAAGAGGGGGTGGCTTGATCTGTTAATGAGTCAAGCGCCAACTTGAGGTATCCACTGTGATGGATCATTGTTTGTTCATGTTGATTGATTTGGCAATTCAAGTTGACTTCCTAGTCTGGCTTCAAGTGACCGGGTAATCAGATTGCAGGTCACAAACCCGCTTGGTTGGAACCTTGCTGGCGGGTTAAGCCTGCGGTTTTGACACCCCCCGGCTGAAAGTTGGCCTCCTCTGGAGGCAGGTTGTCAGGGAGGTTGTCAGGAGCCCGGGCGCCATACTGAACCAGTTGTTGTTTGGTGGCGGGCAGGGCGGTTTCCTGTTGTTTCTGTCTCGCTTTGCAAGGCCATAGGCGGTCGTGGTGTAAGGTTTTGTCTTGTTTACGCTTCCTGAGCCCTTGCACAAGGTAAGTGTTATTGTCATTTACCTTTAGAATGATTGCTGGCCCTAATTTTTTGGGTTGTAGTTTGCTTTTGTCAGTATTCATGACCCAGACTTTGTCCCCTACTTCATGTCTCTGGCGGATGGGAACAAAGGTCTTTTGTAAGCGTTCCTTTTCTTTGGCTGCTTGCTCGCTGTTGGCCTCTATTACTTGAGGGTCAGAGCAAGGGGGGACTTGACTTGGAATTTCCAGTTTGGGTCCTGTCAATGCTTGAATGATATTAGGCTGTGTGCTGTATACCAGTTCAAATGGGCTTTTTCTGGTGAATCTGTTCACTCAGGTTTGGCACACAAGTAATGCAGTTGGTAGCTGATTATACCAGTCTTCAGGTCTCCCGGCGGTGAGTTTGGCTAAGGCTTGCACGAGGCTACCATTAAGCTGCTCTATGCATCCATTAGCCTGTGGATGGTATGGTGTTGTGATGGTGTGTTTGACCCTGTTTTTGGTGAGGTACATATTGGTGTTTTCGGAGGTCAATTCTTTGCCCCCATCGGTTATCAGGAGTTCTGGCTTTCCAAACCTGCTGATTATTTCCTTGCCAATGAATCTTTGAACGTCATTACCAGTGTATGTCTTCACCGCTTGGGCTACTGGCCATCTTGTTGCGAAGTCAATGGCTATGATGATGTATTTTTTGTTGTTGTGCTTTCCTGGCATGGGGCCCACAATGTCCAGAGCCCATACTTTGAACAGTAGTTGTGTTTGAATGGGGAGTACAGACTTAGGCGGAGTTTTGCTTTTGGCAAACTTTTTGCAGACCTTGCACTGTTCAAGCACTTCCTGGACATTGTGGTATAGGGTTGGCCACCAAGCTTTATGTTTCAGGAATTTGTATAGATTTAGGCTCTTAGTATGTCTGAGATCTCTGTGGTAGCAAAGAATGGTGTCAACTTGTTGATGCATGGGAATGTAGGGAATGGTTGTGCCATCCAACATTTTTCTGTGAAGAGTCCTGTATATGTTGGCAAAGAGGTGTTCATTCTTGATGACCGTTTCTTTGGTGATGTCAGTTGTGCCTGCGGGGAACCCTTCATCTTTTGTACAGAGTACTAGGAGAGGCCAGTCTGGGTTGAGCCCATTCTCTCCCCTAGAAGCGTGGACATACAGACGGGATAGGGCATCTGCCATGGCAAGTTTGGCCCTGGGTTTATACTGGATGAGCATGTTAAACCTTTCCAGGACTTCCATCCACTGCGCTTGGCGGCGTGACAGGTTTGCTTGTGTCTTGAAATAGATGAGCAACTTATGATTGGTTAGTGCTGTGAATTCTTCCTGCCGTTCCAGGTAACAGCGCCATTTGACTAGGCAGTGTACAATGGCCAACAGTTCTTTGTCGTGGATTGGGTATTGAAACTTGCCATCTGTCAGTTTGCGCAACTTTTAGGCTACAGGCAGGAAATCACCATCACTATTCTTAATTTGTAGTACTCCCCCAATGGATGCATCTGAAGCGTTGGTTTCCATCTGGTATTCTCTGTCTCGTTTGGGATATTGCAAGATGGGTGCTGTTGTGAGCTTTTCCTTGAGATATCTAAGACAGAGGTCACGTTGGGGGGTCCATACAAACTTGGACTTGGCGCCTGTTATGGCGGACAAGGGGGCAGTCAAGACGCCACAGCCGGGTATGAAGCGTCGTACATAGGCCACCATTCCCAAGAAGGTGCGGAGTTCTGATTTGTCCTTGGGGGGTGGCATTTTGCAGATGGCTTGTATCTTTTGACTTTCGGGTTTGATGCCGTCTTTGGAGACTATGTGCCCCAAGAAGGGTAGTTGCTCTCGGAAGAACTGGCATTTGGAGGGCTTGGCCAACAGTTTGTGTTGTGCCAGGGTTGCGAAGACTTCCTCCAGGTCCTTGTGATGCTGTTCCACCAAGGGGCTGTAGACAATGATATTGTCCAGGTACACAAGAGCGTGTTTGCCTATGTGTGGCGCAAACACTTTGTTCATAAAGGTTACAAAGGTGGACGGGGCATTGGTCATGCCAAAGTTGAGTACCACACATTTGTAGGAACCGTGCTTAGTGCGGAAGGCTGTCTTGGGGATGTCTTCCTCCTTGATACAAATCTGATTGTAACCTGCAGTTAGGTCAATCTTGGAGAAGACGGAGGCTTCTCCCAAGGCGTCAAAGAGATTGTCAATTAGTGGTAAGGGGTAACAATTCTTGATGGTGATTTTGTTCAAGGCGCGGTAGTCTGTGACCAGGCGTAAGGTACCGTCCTTCTTAGCCACAAAGAATACAGCGGCCCCAAAGGGAGACTGTGAGGGGCGGATAAGTCCTTTCTCCAGTGCTTCCTTGAGATAGGCGCACAGGGCGTTGTCCTTGTTTGGGGTCAGCCTGTAAATGGGGCGTGCCTTGGGTACGACCCCCTTGAGTTGGATAGAGTGTTGGATGTGTTTCTATAGGGGTAGCCCAGGTAACGCCTCCTTAAAGATTTCTGGGTGACAGGCCACAATGTTGCAATCTTGCGGTGTGGAGGTGTCCTGGTGGTCCTTGAAGTGTATGATTTCATACTGGCAGGAGTCCCAGTCAATTGCTTTCAAGCTTTCTTTCTTGTCTAAGGTCTCTGTGATGCGTACAAAGACATGGTCTCGTAGGAGTTGGTCTACAGAGTCTGGGTAGATCTGGTGGTTGACACCTTCATGCTTGATGGTCAGCACTGAGATTGCCCAGTCCATGTGAGGGTTGTTTTTCTGTAACCAGTCTAGTCCCAGTACAATGTCAAACTTAGGGAAGTCAATGACGGGGCCTTGGATGGTGGAGTGGAGTTTCTCAAGCATGACGGAGAAGGGGTCAGTTTCTTTTGTCACAGCAATGTGATGTTCATCAGCCAGGACCATGTTTTTAATCCGCAAAGGATTAATGGCCAGCTTGAATTTGTCCACAAAGATGCTGTTGACTAAAGTTTGATCTGCACCCAAGTCCAGTAGTGCTGAGCCTGTGTAACTGCAAAAGTGGAAAGGATAAGACATCAATTTATTGGGATGTCTGGCAATGGTGTATAGTACCGGGTCTTCTGAGGGCACTTGGATCATTGGGCATTGGTCCACATCCTTGGGTCAGTATTCATTGTTGTGCAAGTCAGGAGTTGTGTGGGGAGAGCTTGGCTTGCTTAGTGCTCTCCCCGGGCTTTCCCCTCATCTTGGTTGCCTTGGATGGCAGTGACATGGAAATGGGTACAATTTGATTGGCCGTTATTCCCATTCCCATTCCCGTTTGAACCCGTGGGCTTGTGGTTGTTGTTGTTGCCGTTAACTCCAGGAGGTGGTTGCAAGGAGCGCCCACTTGAATGTGAGTCTTTGGGTCTCTCTTGTTTCCCAGTCTGTGCCTTGTGCAGAGCGTTGGAGGTTTGCTCTGCTTTCTCTTCCTCACAGTATAGGCTTTGCAGGTTGGTGACTTGGTCCAGGTTCACATGTCTCATGACGTGCAACTTGAGGGTGTCAAAGTACATGAGGTGTGTTGCTGGGGTGTCAAAGGCCATGTCAGATGGGGCGCAGAGACGTAGTTCCTCATAGGCGCGGGTGAGTTCCTTCACGGTGCCTGTCTGAGTCAGGTTCTTTACTTGGCGTATGATCATGAGCGCTGTATCCTTGAGCACAAACCTTGCCAAGAAGTCCTGTTTGAAGGTGTCCCAGTTCTTGTCAGTGTGCTCTTTGTGCCACTTGTCACACCAGGTGCCAGCGTCATGGGTCAGGCGTATGGAAATCTCTGCAATCCAAAACCGCTGTGGGCATTCCATCTGAGCCAGCTTGCTTTGGGCTGACTGGATCCATGCGGCAGCATTGTTGTTGTTGGCCCCTAAAAAGGGTTCCAGGGCGGCGCTGCAAAGTCTTTGTGCAACATAGGCGGGCATGGTGGTCTTGTCAGCTGGTTGTGACACTGATGAGGGTGCCTGAAAGAGCCCTAGGGCAAACAGGGCGTTGAAGGCGGGTAGCAGGATCACTGTGTTTTGGTAGAGAACAAAACCATCAGGTATCTTGGTACCAGGAGCATACAGCGTCCAGTCAGGCAGGAGGCCAGACATAATTCTGTCGAGGATTTGTTGGCCGCAGCGTGTGCAGGCAACAGGCGGAATTTTTTAAGATAAGGTAGGATGGAGAGCCTACATGTGCTACAATGTTGTAACTGTGCTGCTTTAGCAAAGTTATAAAAGAAAAGGTTTTGAAGGATAGATAATAATCTTTATTGTGAGATAGTGATTATATAGCTATTGTGAATCAATGGATAACAGGAACATGATTGGTGATCACACAGCTGGATGGAAGAGGGGGTGGCTTGATCCTGTTAATGAGTCAAGCGCCAAATTGAGGTATCCTCTGTGAGGGATCATCATTTGTTCATGTTGATTGATTTGGCAATTTGAGTTGACTTCCTAGTCTGGCTTTGAGTGACCGGGTAATTGGATTGCGGGTCACAAACCCGCTTGGTTGGAACCTTGCTGGCAGGTTGAGCCTGCAGTTTTGACACAAGGGGACGGTCAAATTTTACTATATTGACAAATCAGCATTTGCCTTGTCAATGCACAATACATATGGCTATGTCCCCAGAGGCTCCAATGACGGGGTGGCTTGGCGTGCTGCAGTCCGCGCCACAGCCTATTCAATGGTGGCTCTCCTTGGTCCAAAGGGGGTCAAGCTCTACCAAATGATACTAGGCTCCCACAATAGCCAGACCTTCCTGTCATTTCTCCAATTGGTCCAGGAGCACCTGAGGCGCACAAGTCCGGGCTTCACCAACGTAATTATGTTGGACAATGTTGGTCTCCACAAGGTGGCTGATATTCTTGAAGAATTTTCATCAATCAACACAAGCATTGCAGTGGGCCCCCAGCAATTGGCCACAGCAAATATGCGCCTTTTCTTTCTCCCTGCCTATTCAACCTTCCTAAATCCCATTGAGGAAGTCTTTGGGTGGATCAAGCGAGTTGTCAAGCGAGGAACCCCAACTGGGACTGAGGACCTGTTTGATTTGCTGCAGGCCGGGATCCATACCCTCCCAGCTGAGACTGTGGCCAAATTTTATGGCCACACTGATTTGTTCATCCCTGTGTGCCTAGCCAAACAGCCAATCAATTAAAGGCTTAGTGTATCCAGCTTTTTTATATTCTCTAATTTATTATTCAACATTTATTAATTATCATTTTATATTTAGATGTTTCTACGCCCGTAATCACATTCAGAAGATCCATCAATAGATGTAAGTATTTTATTTATTTTATTGTATATTATTTTATTATGCCATCTAAGGGTATCCCAAACACTTGATATTGGATTACGCAAACACATTAATATCACTTTTGGAAAATAAATATAATAATCAAAAAAAGTTAAATGTAATGTGTCCAAATCAGAAGTAGATTTTATTGAAATATATTATTATGCTTTTATTAAGACCTTCTCTAGGATATATTCTGCAAATCTTGTTTGCTAAAATAAGAATTAGAAAAATTTATTATAATAAAAATATTATAAATTGCAATGGAATTATTTGGAAGAGAGAATTTATTAAGAACGCCTGTAGTGAGTTTGGCGGTATGTACCCACCCCACGATGGAGGTGGCGCACAACCTCCACTGCCACACTGTGGACGGTGGATACACCCTGGTTAAAATATTCATGGCGGCTGGTAAAAGGGAGTATTGTTAGGTGGGAATGGAGTAGCAGCTTTTTGGGCAGGGCTGCAAACCTGTAAATCCCTGCCAGGACCAGGGCGTCTTGTATCACATGGTCCATTGAGTTGTACCTGGGGGACCTTCTTCCCATCCAGGGAGAGCCTGACTTTGTCAATCCCCAGAAGGACCCCGTCCAGGTCCTCAACCAACGCACCCATCCCAAAGAAGAATAAAAACCCCAGGTAAACAACAAGATGAAGCCTTTGCCCAGCAAAGGCTTCTGTAAACTTGCACAGTTTATTATAAACTGCGCTTATCTTCTTGTTGTGCTTTGTCTTGGAAAAGGTCAGCTCCATAGCTGCTGGGACCCCCATCTTGTTGGCACTCCAGGCCAGCCCAAAGTCTGCCAGGAGGATTTTGGTCTTTTTTACGGCTGTTGTGTCTGCAACAGCCAATTTGCTCACCGCCCACCCAAAGTTCTCAAGCAGGTAAGACAGGGTGTGCTCCACCAGAAAGCAGAAGCAAGCAGCTGCATGAGCCCGGCCCATCTCCAGTACATTCTTGAATGGGAGCGTCACCAGGACGTCCCAAACAAGCTCAATGGAGTTTACACAGTAAACTCCACTGAGTGATACCGGGTCCAGGTGGACCAGTTGGGCATCCTTGTAGGCAGTAACTGCCCACTTGGATGCCCCCTTGGCATGCATAAGCCCAGTCAAAGCCTCCCGCGACATCAGAAAAGACCTGTGGATACGGTCTTCAAGCTCCCGCAAGACAGGGGGGGACAGGAAAAGCTGCTTGGCCACATGAGTGGCATAGTTGGCGTAGAATGTGGCGGGGACAAAAGGGACCAGGACCTGGCGGAGTTCACCATTGGCTTCTTCTAAAAAAGGTAAGTATTTGGAAATTTTTATTAATTATTATTTTAGGTTACCTTCTACAGTCTCCTCCTTGCCTGCAGCCTTGGCAGGATTTGCTATTATTGGTGTAACCAGTTGTGCTGGTTGCTCAGTGTCATCTGTTTGGGTACGTTTTGCGGGTCTTAGGTGGGCATAAATTTCTGGGTCATCTGTCCAGACAGGCGGCGCGGAGAGGGCAAAGGACTTGAATTATAGGCCTTCCACAACGTGCTTCTGGACATTTAAAAGCCGTTCAATTGTTGTTTTGGGGGTGTCTGGAATCTTGGCTATGAGTGCCTTGGCGGACACCTTTTTAATTTTGTCCCCTTCAAGGATGGCAGACTTAACTCTTGCTTTGACCTTGCGGTCAATCTCTTTAATTTTGGCAATTGCCAAGTTGAGGTCTTTTAGCAGCTTTTTGAGTTCTCTCATTTTATTTTTTTACTAAATTTTCCATATGTTTTTATAGCTTTTGCCCCAATAAATTCTGTATTATTTAGATACTGTTGCCTCTTTGTTTATTCCTTTTTTCCCCGTTTATTACATTATCCCATCTTTTTACCCATTGTGTATATGTTTTACGCTCATCTCAATATGCATTGTTTACTTTGTGTTGGCATTGTTTCCTTGATTACCATATTATTTTTGGCGCTTGACATAGCCCCTTGTGAAAATATTAACAACAATTTGGTGATCATCTAAATTTGAATTAGAAAATTATAGGTTAACTTTTTTTAGATAAAGTTGTTACTGATCCAAATTCAAAACCTTAATGATAAACTTTAAGCCAATCAGGAGCCAAGTGATAAAGTGCTTGTTGTGACATAAAGGGTCATTCAATAATTCTTTGATGCATGTGTGCTAATTAATATAATTGGCTGGATGTTTTGCCATTATACGCCATTGTTGCTGTGGCAAGTTGTTGATGGACTAGTGCTAACCCAGCAGCTGATTGGGCACTAGTCCACCAACAACTTGCCACAGCGGCAATGGTGTACAATGGCAAAACATCCAGCCAATTATATTAATTAGCACACATGCATCAAAGAATTATTGAATGACCCTTTATGTCACAACAATCACTTTATCACTTGGCTCCTGATTGGCTTAAAGTTTATCATTAAGGTTTTGAATTCAGATCAGTAACAACTTTATCTAAAAAAAGTTAACCTATAATTTTCTAATTCAAATTTAGCTGATCACCAAATTGTTGTTAATGTTTTCACAAGGGGTTATGGTTGGGTGTTAAAAATAACTGTGTTCAGGATCTAGATACACGCCTTAGTAAATATATGATTTTATAGAAATAAGCTGAACATAAAGAATAAAATCAACTATAAACAAAGAGAACATGAACAATTGAAATTCAAAAAAAGATAATATAAATAGAAGATGTTTGGTGACAGGGGTTTATTGGGGCAGGGAAGAGTGATGCCTAGTAGGCAGAATGGCGTGGGAAGAAGGACATAGAGGCGGTGCTGGCCTGGGGAGTCTGGGATTGGATGGGTTGGGTTTGCGGGCGGGGGGGTGTTGATGGCGGGGGTGGAGGCAGGAGGATTGCGCGTGATGGCCGCTATATACCGCTCATTGTACTCCTCATCAGTCATTGGCTGAATGGGCTGGTAGGTGGCTATGGCATGGGGTGGGAGGCGCTTATCCTTGTGTGATTGGTTGCCCATGTTCACATGAAAACCATTTGCGCAAACAAGTCAGCCGCCATTTGGTGACCAAAGAGAAAATTGTGATCAAGGACCCCAAGATAGAGGTCGTTGAAAGCCTGAGGGCGGCGCTCCTGTAGTGTATCTCTAATGTTGAAGAAGACAACATCAGCCAGATGGACGTTGGAATGGCCGGCGGGGTAGACTGAGGCCTGGTGCTTGCGTCCCTGGATGGCCTCAAGGGCGGTGGAGCTTCCCTCCATCTGGTGGCTCAAGAAAACCCGGTATTTGGAATTTGAGCCATCCCAGGAGTTAATCAATCCACCAAGGATGTGGCTGTATGAGTACCCATTGATGAAATCAGGGTTTGTCCAATATTAGATAAAACCCTTGGCTTAAACAGCCAGAAATGCACCAATGAAAGTTCCCTTCTTGACCTTCTTCCTTCCATTCTTGGTGGCGGCTTTTCCTTGGGTTCCAAAATCATCAAAAGCTATGGATTGCTTATAGTAAGAAATGAACATGACATCATCTGACAGACTAGTCAGGCATCAGACCAGGGTGGATTTAATGGTGGGATAATATGGGGAATTCTCAGTGCCATCCCATTGGTTGCCGGCAAAATTGATAAGAACCTGTATGGAAGCCACCTTCCCATACATCCAGAGCTGCACCATGCACTCAGAGACCCATATGTTATGGTGCGCAAGCTGCTTCTGGACCTGGATCAAGGGAAGCTTGGGGTCCTGCTGCAAGAGATCAAGCATTATTAGGTAGGCCTTGGTTATCTGGGACTCTGTGGCCTTCTTTGGCTTCTTGGCTGTCCCAATCAGATTCCCCTTATTCATTAGGTTGTTGAACTCCCGCATTATGGTGGCTCAGGCAAATTGCAACTGGGCGGCAATCTGATCCCAGGACAGACCCTGCAGGTTGAGTGCCATAATTTCCTGAAGAATTGGGCGGTGATGATTTGTCGCTTGGGGCACTGGGCCGGGGGAGCTGAAGCCTGATTGGCTGAGGGGGGAGCAGGTTGGCTGGTGGCAGAAATATGTTCCAAATCAGGGTTGCCATCCTGATTGGTTAGTTTACAGGCAGCTTGTGCAGGGGTGGGTGTGGGAGCAGGGGCAGAGCTAGATGCTAAGCGACTCTCAAACAAGTCAAAGCCATAGGGGTCGGTGGTAAGGTACAAGTCAGCTTCCTTGTTACCTGCCTCAAAGGCTTGGGTGTAAACGGGTGCCTCTACGTTCTGAGCCTTGCCTCCATTGAAGCTGGCTTGGCTGCTGGCGCTATTGAAGATGTTGTTATTAAAAACCATTTTAAAAAACCTAGGATAAAATCACTAAAAGTAGAAATTTTAAAATTTAATAATTTATTTTTATTGTAATCTTGAGCCCATATTTGGAATGTTCTCAAAACCATTTAATACAAATCTGGAGCCATGAAAATGGATAAAATGCCTCTGGTCCTAAATTGGATAGCTGTTGATTGGCTGTTAAACTGTTATTTTTCTATTTTAGGCTGCTCATACTACACATCTTGTGTGAGTTCATTTTGGTTTGTGCTTGTGGAATCTCGCTTCTAGATTGCTCCAATTTTGTTTCACTTTAGTACTTCTGTTGGTGCCTCATATGAATCCTGATTAGATTATAATATACTCTGGAACAGCATCCATCCATTTCACTTATTGCGTCAGTTCATTTTGTTTGTGGTTTGAACTACACCGCTTGATGTTTGATATAATTTTGTATGATGGGCTAGTGAAATTTTGTTTTTGGTTTGACAGTTCATTTATTAACCAAAAATATTTAAATTAATTGAATCCTGAATCTTGTGCAACTTGGATTTTGTTTAAATCTGAAGAATTTTTGCTTGTTGCCATAGCTTTTAAAACTACTGTACAGGGATCAAACCTTTTGAATTCTAAAGAAAACATTACCTGGACAAGCCCCATGGCATAAATGGACAGCATGTGACTTCCCATGATACTATATAACCCTCTATATTTGTATCAATAAAGTATCATTCTATTTTCAATTTACCCCCTTTTCTCATTTTATATACTTCCCAGAAGTAAATAATTGACAGTGGTAGCACAGGTAGGTTATCCACACCTACACAACTTGGAGAAAAAATTACTCTGAAGAAAAGAACCCAGCAGATGGCACTTCTCACCAGCTGGAGAAGATATGAAAAATGTCAGAATTTCCTCACAGGATACACCGTCTTCAACAATATCCTTGTACCCACCAAACAATACAATTCCCTCAGTACACAAGGTGTCCTGAACCCACCTCTAATCCAGGAAGTACCCCAAATACTCAAAGTACCTAAAATTGAATTTTAACGCCTCTGCTCAGCAGAAATTGGGACGTTCTCAGGACTACAATATGAAAATGCCAACCTCTGGATTCAAAGAACACAAAATAAGTTCACACAAGTCAGCTACCCCCAAAGACTCTGGGCAAGTGAAATTGCTTTACAAGTTGACAGGGCTGCTTCCCAGTTTGTTGAGCAACTGGTTTATCTAACACCCTGATAATAATGAACACTGGGATATGTTCAAGAAAGACGGATTAGAAATTTTTTCCATAAAGGACTATGAGGTAGTGATCATGATAAAACTCAGAACCTTCAAATGACAGGAACCATTGAAGAATACATCACAGCATATGAAGATATCCATGACTGAGCTCCTGACAGTATCAATTTTGATAAAGCTGGACCACATTTAGATTTTTATAATGATCTTCCTGCAAAAATTAGATGTCAGTTTGATATGAGCTGAAGAAATCATATCCAAGATTTATTCTTGATAGAAAAGGAAACTGCTCATAAATATGACAACCTACACACAGTGTCACAAATGTGCTAACTAATGATGGATTTAATGGACATTAAGTTCAAAGTCAGATCCAGAATATAATTACACATTAGGTAATCACACAATATATCAAGTGAGAACTAGTGGATACCAGAGAATTCTGGATTCCATTTGAATCTCCTTGGGAATTGGGCTATTCAAAGGTTCCACGTAGGTACAATCAACAAAGCATTCAATTCCAGAATTGGAGCCCACACTTGGCGCTTAAGTCCAAAAGATTAAATGGAGGTGGCATCAACAACCCAATTGCCTGACCAATCTCTACTTCTGGACGTAAAATCAATAGCTAACATTTATATTGATACCAATATTGGTATTAACACCAAGCCTGTTGCTATTTCCCCATTCCCTTAACTTCCCTCTTCAAATTTCCCACCTTGTTATACTTACTTGGAAATATGTTAAATAAAGAGAAGTTTTTACCTCCTATATATTGTTCACTCCTATTGGGTTTACTATCCTGCTATCATATATAGTAATTGAACAGCTACAAGGGCTAACTCTTATCAAGTATACACCAACAGTCTAAACATACAACATTTGGCGCTCATGGCAATTTTAAAACAAGCACCTGGTTCTCCCCACCCCCGTGATTCCTTATTGGTGGAGGGTTGCCTTGTGGAAACACTAATGCCTACCAAGACCTACCTAGGTGTCTTGCTAACTGCAAAAATTCATGAATAATGTACTCTGGCCCTTACCACTTGGCAATCAAAGTCCCTTACTATTGACTGTGCCTGCACCCATGGACGTGGACGCTAATGCTAGCCCTTCTGAGGAAGCCATCTGGAAGTCCATGGCCATAATGAATAATGGAGAGGATGACAAGGGTAAGCAATCACAACTTCTGGCTATCCAACACCCATCTTCCAAAGTATTCATAGAGAGATTCCTCAACATAAGCTTGGTAAACCTTGACCAACTCCGTAAGGACCTTGGAACCACCAAGCATGTGAAGGATTATATCCAGCACTTTACAAACCCAGTCATCTGCCACAATTGGGTGCATTTGGGGAATCTCCAGACCTTGATACAGGATCAGGGAGCACTAATGACAAACCAGCAATCATTCCTTCAGCTTTTATACAGTAGTTTTAAAAGCTATGGTGACAAGAGAAAACAATTCAGATTTAAACAAAATGAACTCAGATTTAAACAGGATTAATTTTAAACAAATTTATATCAATTTACAATAGATTTGATTCATTTAAATTTTGTTTAAAGCTGAGTTCATTTTGTTTAAATCTGAATTGTTTTTTCTTGTTGCCATAGCTTTTAAAACTAATGTATAATGATCTGTCTACCAACTTTGAATTAATGAACAACCAGCTTTCAGAGGTGATGATGGTACAGAACAGTATTATCCCCTAGTCTGAAGCTGTTGAACGGGTACTGAACACCCTAGTCCACCACCAAGTAATCCTGACTCTCTGCCACCAAGAGTTGGACTCCAACTGGATTGCCACAGTGGCAGTGCACATCAAAGAAAACGGACCAGTTATCTGTGAGCTGGTCCAAGAGGTGACTATCTTGAGCCAACGCCTGGCAGCACTTCCTCTGGCGGGCCCCAGCCAACCAGTGGTATCTACTCCTTCTCCTTTAAAAGCAATGATGAATAGAGATATCTTGGAACTTTATGACCATCTATTAAAGTTACAACATGAAGTGAATGAAGCAGGCATCAACTTAAAGCTTATCTACAGAGAGTTTGGCAAAGTCAAACACAAGGTTGATGGTTTCCAGGCTGAGAAGGCCACTTTGTCTAGCTGGTGCCAAAGCCAAGACAAAACCAACGCTGAGAAGATATCAAAACTCCAAGAGACATTGACCAACCAGGAGAAGAGGATAGGCCTACTGGCAAAGGACTTAGATGTCACACGTCTAGAGAATCAAGCTTATACCAACAAACTGGATGAGCACAGGACCCTGATGGCTTTGATCCAGGATCAGTTAGAGAGAGCAAACAGTAAAATGGTGTCCTTGGAACAGAAGATGGATGGCTTTCCTACCCAACATCATCCCACAGAGACTGGGCACCAGTCCTAAGCCAGCTATCAGAACTCCTCTGGGAAAGAGGAGTATTACAGCCTGAATAGCAAGGAAGAGACCAACCAAAGAATCCCCCATTCTATCCTAGTACTAGAATTGGTGACAGAGAATGGTAGTCCACCAGCGGCTACCATCAAAGAGACAGTACAAGACCTGGAAATACGGCAGAAAGAGGCTCACAAGGCTGCGTCCAAAGCACAGTTTGCTGCCTCCAAGGTCAACCATAACCAACTTGCTTTCCTTAGTTGGTAGACTGCATTGGTTGCAACTGCTTCCCATAATAATTTGTCCTTATTTAAACCAGCCAATTTCCCCAGGTTTGACAGAAATAGTAATTTTGCCATGTTCCTTTGGCTATACTAAAACTCAATATATGAAGCAGATGAGGCTATGAATGACACCATCATAATCAACTGCCTGGACACCAACACACAGACACTGATACTACCCCACCTTCCAGAAAATGGCTGGAATTATGCCAACATCTCTTGGGCATTGATGGAAGAGTTTGGTAGCCAGGAAGCCCTCCTAGGACGGAAGATGGACTTCACGTATACTAAACTCAAGGTGGGAGAAACCTTGGAGGAGTTTACTTCAATATTCTACTTGGAAGCACATAATTTGGCTTCTGATAAGGAGCGCCTTTTGGCAGAAGCTTCAAATATGGAATTAAGAAAGAAGAGAAGTATATTTTATTGGATAATACTTTAGACTTATATAGCTTTAGCTGTGGCGGGGATTTAGTTGGATTAGACCTAGGGGTTGGTCATGTGCTAGATGGGTTTGAGCCACTGGATACTTGGACGGTCAGGTGATATTGCTTGGTTACCATTCTTGGTATGCCAAACGGTATATTGGAAGGGGACTAAATCAGGCAATGGCTGGATGTTAAGTGAGTTGGCGGTAGCCAGAATGCTTGTTTATCCAGACCCTTGACACCCCCTAAGGGGTTACTCTGGTGCATCAGGAGGGGGCTTTGTTTTCACGGCTGCCGCCTGATGCTCCTGGAACTGTTTACTAGTTAGAACCAGTCTGGTTGAGTGCTCTCCTTTACTGAGGTGGAGACAGGTTCTGTGGTATTTCTTGATAATTGGGTTTTTGGCACTTTGGAATTTTACTAGGTAAGTGTTGTGCTCTGGTCTGTATTTGATGACTCTTCCTGGTCCTTGGTGTACTGAGTCTAGTTTCTTTCTGTTGCCAGCTAGAATCCAGACAGGGGAGTTGATGGGAAGTGGTTCCTCTGTGGAGGTTACCTTTTGTGTCTTGAGCCTCTTCATTTCAGCTATTTTAGCTTTGAGGCAGATGTGTTGTAGGTTTGGTGCTTGCTCTACAGTGGGAGGTTTCCCCAGGGGGATCTTTATGTAGGGCTGTTTGTTGCGGGTGATTATTTCTGATTTGTACCCGTAGGTTAGCTCAAATGGTGAATAGCCTGTCCCTTGGTTGGTGCAGACTCAGGATACTAGTAATGCATGTTTCACGTATTGTGGCCATGTGTCTTTGGCTGTGCCATCCATTATTTTCTCTAGGGTCCTGATAAGGCTGCTGCTTAGGCGTTCCACTCTACTGTTGGCCTGTGGCCTGTATGGAGAGGTTGTGGAGTGTTTAATGTTTTTGGATTTCAAGTTGTCATTAACTACGTGACCTGATAACTCTGTTGCTCCATCAGTTATGATGTAGTCTGGAGTGCTGTAGTTGGCTATGATTGCTTTGTTAATGAAACAGTTGATGGTTTCTGCTTTGTGGTCCTTTGTTGCCCAGCAGATGAGCCAGTGTGTGGCAAAGTTGATAGCTACAATTAAGAAATGTTGGTTTGTCTTTGTTTCTGGGAAGGGCCCCACTACGTCTAGCCCCCAAACCTTAAATGGTTCAGGGTCTGGTACTGGGTTGACCGTTGGCTGAGTAGCCTTTGTACTGGTGTATTTCTCCCACACTTAGCACTTTTTCAGAACATCAACTATATCCTGTTTGAGGTTGGGCCACCATACTATCTCTTTTAGTGTGAGGTATAGGTTGTTAGCCTTTGTATGTCCTAGTAGGTGGTGATGTCTTAGTATGGTGTCAACTCTTTGTGCAAGTGGAATGCACAGGACATGTTTTCTCATTGATAATTTGGTATACTGTGCCATTTGATACATGGAAATACTTTTTGTTTATTACTAATGTATCATGGGTCAGTTGATGTAAAGCAGGGTCTTTCCCTTTGGTTTTATACTCAGTGTTGTACAGGTTTGGCCAGTCAGGGTCCAGGTGGTCAGGGTGATCCTCTCTAGGCTGGCATAGTCTAGAGAGAGCATCAGCTGTGACCAGCTCTGCCCCTTTTTGTACTGGATGTCCAGGTTAAGCTGTTCCAGCAAGGACATCCATTTGGCTTGTTGCCGTGCGAGTGAGTTCTGAGTTTTGAAATAGATTAAGGATTTATGGTCAGTTAGTACTTGGACGTTAGAATGTCCTTCCAGATAACATCTCCATTTCTTGCATGTGTGGTATATTGCTAGCAATTCCTTATCATGTATTGGGTACCTCTGCTCAGTATTAGTTAGTTTTCTGCTCTTGTAACATACTGGAAGGAAGTCTTGTTGCCCTGGCTGGTGGATGCGCAGGACTGCACCAATGGCGGTGTTGCTGGCATCTGACTTGAGCTTGTAGCACCCGTTATTGTTAGGGTATTGCAAGATTGGTGCTTATATCAAAGCTTGTTTTAGTAATTGGAAATTCTTGTCACATTCTGGAGTCCAGATGAATTTCTTTTTGGAATTACCCTTGGTTAAGTCATTGATTGGTGCGGTTAGTTTTCCGCAGTCTTTGATGTATTTCCTTAGGTAAGCTAACATACCAAGAAAGGATCTGACTTGTTTAACAGAGGTGGGGCGTTGCATGTTATTTATGGCTTTAATTTTATCTGGATCTGCTTTGATGCCACCTTCAGAGACAATGTGGCCCAAGAACAAGAGTTCCTTTTCCATAAATTGGCACTTACTAGGCTTAGCGTATAGTTTTTGCTTTGCGAGTCAATTGAGTGTCTCACAGACATGCGTGAGGTGTTGCTCTTTTGTTTTTGAAAATATGATGATGTTGTCAAGGTAGCATAATGTATTTGAGAGACTGTTTAGTGCTTGGTTCATCATAGTGACAAACATTGCAGGAGCGTTGGTCATCCCAAAGTTCATTACTCTACACTCAAAGGATGTAAATTGTGTATGGAATGCAGTCTTTGGTATGTCCTTTTCTTTTACTTCAACTTGGTTGTAACCTGAGGTGAGGTCAATTTTGGAGAAAAATTTGGCTCCTGAGAGTCTTGCAAACAGATCCTCTATAAGTAGAAGGAGGTATTTATTCTTTACTGTGCTTGCATTTATTGCTCTGTAGTCAGTTACTAGATGCAGAGTGCCTTCCCTTTTCTTTACAAAGAATACTGCTACCCCCATGGGGATTCAGACGGGCGGATGAAGCCTTTGGCTAAGTTGTCCTCAATATGGGTTTTGAGGGTTTGGGTCTCCATGGGAGAGAGTCTGTAGAGGGGTGCAGGTTTAGGCATGGCTTTACATAAGTTGATGCCATGTTTTACCTCCCGTTTGTGGGGAATCTCAGCAAGTTCTTCTTTGAATACATGAGCGTATTTGTTTAGGAGTGCCACAAGTTCTGGGCATTAGATCTTGGTTGTTTGCATGTTATTGAATTTGGTGTACCTCATTATGTGGAGGGTACTATATTTGATTAGACATTCTGAGTCATCTTGGTTTGACCTGAACAAATACTATGTCTCTTAGAATGAGGTCATTGGGTTCTTTGAGGATGTTAAAATTGACTCTGTTGCGTTTGATGGTCATGGTTTTTGTTTTCCAACATATGCTGGGGTTCACTTGGGTGAACCAGTCTATGCCTGCTACAATGCCGTAGTTTATGTTGTTCATGAGAAGTCCTTTGATGGACGTTTTTATGCCTTGGAGGTCAATTCTGAAGGGAGTTGTTTTGCCTTTGAGTAGAACCTTTGATTTATCTGCCATTCTGGCGTATTTGAAGTTGGATTTGACAACTGGTATTTTGTACTTGGTTACAAATGGTTTGCTTATCATAGTGTGTTGTGCACCAGAGTCAAATAGGATTTTATGTGTATGTGATTTGTAAGTGAAAGAGTAGACAAGAAGTTGTGAGTGATCTTTAATTTTTAAGTTCATAAAGATGGAGGATTGCGGGACACGGGGGATGCAAGCAGCAATGTTTGTGCCTTGGTACAATTTCTTGTCAAGTTGTGGGGAGACAGGGGCACTTAAGCCTGTTCCCCCTCCTCTTTTCCATGTTCCTCTGGGTTGAGACCTTTGAGGTCAGAGAATGTAGGATCAGATTCATAGTGGGTTGCTACTTCAGTGTTGTTAACTTTGGCGGTGTCCTCTTTCTTGGGATGGGAGCAGTTTGCGCTTTGGCTGCAATTGCCGTTGTTGCAATTGGAGTTGCTGTTGTTATGGTTGGTATTTTGGCGGTTTTTGCCATTGGAGTTTTCTCTGCCATTGCCGTTTGCAGAGCAATTGCCGTTGTGTGCAGCATATTCCATTTTTGCGCGTTTTCAGCGCGCTTGGCTTCTGCAATGAGCGTGGGCATGGAGGTGTTAGCCTCTGGCAGATGAGGGCAGCAACAGAGGGTTTCATTTTGTTGATGAATGAGGCTCTGGTATGTACATTGTCAGCTTGTGCTGGGTTTTGGATCTTGCAACATATTTCCTCAAATTTGTTGGCGTAAGCTGCAATAGCAGTCTTCTGAGGAAGATCACTGAGCTGTATTGCAATGTCTTGGAGGGATTTAGTGACACAGAAATTGTGGATGATGTCCGCTTTGAACTCTTCCCAGTTGTTAAGCTGGCTGTCAGTTTGTGAGCCAACCCAGGTGGCAAACCAGTTAGCTGCGGCCTTGTACAGGCGCTTGCTGGCTTCCTGGACCCATTTCTCATGCAGGATGCGGCTGGCACAGAGTTTAGCAGCTGAGTGGTCTAGCCAGTTGATAAAATTTTCTTTGTTTTTACCAAAGAACTTGTCAATATCAATGTACTTGGTATTGGTAACTTCACCTGTGATAGGTGGTTGTGCGTTTGTTTGTGGTTGAAGAGAGCAACTGTATTGAATAATCTTGGCGCATGCTTTGGGCATGACCAGACTTTCAAATACAGTGCATCCACTAGGTATATCTTTGTCAATGTTGTGGGCGCAGAAGTACGTTTTCCAGGTCTCTTGAGATGTGGCCTGGTTGAGTACGTGAGCAAAAGTGGGTGGGTTTTGGTCAGTCATTTTCTCTCTCATGGGCGTGGTCAAAAAACTGTAGCTGCTACCAGTGATAAGGAGCGCCTTTTTGGGGAAGCTTCAAATATGGAATTAAGAAAGAAGAGAAGTATATTTTATTGGATAGTACTTTAGACTTATATAGACTTGACTGTGGCAGGGATTTAATTGGATTAGACCTAGGGTTTGGTCATGTGCTAGATGGGTTCAAGCCACTGGATACTTGGACAGTCAGGTGATATTGCTTGGTTACCATTCTTGGTATGTCAAACAGTATATTGGAAGGGGACTAAATTGGGCAATGGCTGGATGTTAAGTGGGTTGGCGGTAACCAGAATGCTTGTTCATCCAGACCCTCAACACTTCCATGAAGGCGGTGTTGTTAATTGATGTACAGTCAGCACTTCTCACTGTAGTACAGATCAACAGGGAACTCTTGCTTGTCTTAAAATCTGGAATCTACACCATCTAGACAGTCCCTGACCTGATCTGACTGTTATAACCTAAAAAGAAGAGTTCAATATTTCCCTACCTAAAGGAACACACAAGCCTTTCACTGAGACCAGACCCATAAACTTCAGTGCTGAAGGCTCAAAGACGGTTGAGCCCAATCCTGGTAGTTTGAATAACTTGAATTATCTTTGCTTTAAGTGTAACAAACCTGGGCATCTCTCCCGGGATTGTAAATCTCCCCACAAGGGCTTAGTAGTAGGCGCAGAACTAGAGGAGGAGGACTACACTGAGGACGCTGATATTGAGGAGGATAAGGAGGACCAATAAAAAACTACTAAGCAACCAGGACAAGAAGAAATCCTTGGCTGCCCTTGTAGTTTCAACACCCTCATCTCCCCCATACTGCTGACCCCCAAAAAATCTGTTCAGAAGCCTGCTGCCTTACAATCCTCTGAGGTAGAGCCTAATGAAGAACCCTCCCTGATTGAATTCACTTCCCAACTATCACACAAGAATACTAACACCAAAGGAGTTCAGGAGGACCTCCTACATTGGGTTCTCACAGTTAACACTTGGACCCATTGGACTACACTTTGCCCTGAGGTGATTATTCTGCAAATAGCTAGAAAAACGGTCTCCTTGTCTTATGACAAACAGACAGCTCAACCTGGTGTTGAAGTCATCCATGAAGAGGACAGTGCAGAACAAATGGCCAAGCTACTAAATACAGGAAACGCCTCTGCCCCTCTAGAATCCCTCAAGGAAGCAAGCCCAGCTGTAGGAGCTGCCATGGCTACTTTCATGGAGAAGTTCAAAGGACTGAGTGTACACCAGGTCTTCAAGATAGTGGAGATCAGAGAGGACCACCAGGATTGTACCTACATCAATCTAGTAGTAAAAAAATCCACATCAGAGCTATATTAGATACTGGCTCCCCAGGAAATATTATATTCTCACAGATGGTCAAGGACAACTGTGGTAAGATCAACTCCCTGGTACTTGACACTTTGTCAAGTACCAGAGAGTTGAGTGCTGCATATGTGAATCTATTAGTATTTTTGGCTTAACTGATTTTAAGCTAATTTTTACTAGTAATATAGGGGTTTGAAACCAAAAACCAAGTGTTACAACATCTTTAATTACTCCCTCTTGGGGAATTAACACCCCAAATAGTTCACCAAATGACTCATCAATTAATCATTAAATTGATGACACCACTATCATTTGGCTATCTATTACGGGGATCAAACATCCAGGTCCTAAAAGGAACACAACTTGATCAAGCCTTGTGATTTAAGAGGAACATTACTCAGATAAGCCCCATGACCACCATGACGTACATGGACAGTATGTGGCTTCCCATGATACTATATATTATCCCATATTCATATCCAATAAAGTATCATTCTTCTCTTAATTTTCCCCATTATCTTGTTTACTATACTTCCCAGAAGTATATACTCAACACCAAGTTTAAATTTACTCAAACACAACTCTGTTTAATAAATCAGTTAGCTAAAATACCAATTTAAGAGGCAATTTATATGTAAATTTACTAATAGAAATGAAAAAACTTGTGTTCAACACTCTAAAACAAAAGTGGTTAGTTTGAAACTTTTTAAGCCAAATTTTAATTTTATTAAGAAAACACATATGCAATTATATAAATTTTATTATTTACTACTATATTTTCATTATTAGTGTTCATAGGCATTGATTAAGCTCCCAAGCACTACTATACTGGATTTAGTGGTATAGACATTAATCAAATACCCCACTTGTTTTACATTATGTCATTTCCGGGTTTGTGGATTAAGTGGTGCCACATAATTTAAGCCCAATTTATTAAGAGATTTCATATGTAATTTATAAAAGACAAAAACTTGACTCCCCCTCTGATTGACTCTATTCACTTGCCACGTGATCAGTTTCAGATTTAACTAATCAAAGGCTCAGAATTAAGGCTAAACTAATCAGTGACACACTATGAGCACCACTTGACACTCATCCACTTGACACTTTAACTTGGGGATTAGTACAGAGAGCTTCTTAACGTTTTAACCAACACTATGGTAAATAATTCACTGCCAGATCCTCACAGCATAACTTAAACACTAATAAACACCTTCCTACTCATTTAATTTTTTAACTTATGTTGTATTTTTTATTTTTGAGCATATGAAACTGCATTGATTTTGGGTTAAATTTCAAACCTGTTTTAAATTTAAGCAAGTTTTATGTTGTAACTGTGCTGTTTTAGCAGAGTTACAGGGGGAAAATATTTAGAAACTAGATAATATTCTTTATTGAGAGATAATGATTATATAGTTATTGTGAATTGTGGATAGTAGGAACATGATAGTGTTGATCACACAGTGGGATGGTGAAGGGTATGGCTTGATCCTTGTAATGAGTCAAGCGCCAAAACAAGTTACCCACCAGGGAGAATCAGCTTCTGTTTATGTTATTGTATTTGGTAATTTGAGTTGACTTCCTAGTCTGGCTTCAAGTGACCGGGTAATCAGATTGCAGGTCACAAACCCGCTTGGTTGGAACCTTGCTGGCGGGTTGAGCCTGCGGTTTTGACACCCCCGGCTGAAAGTTGGCCTCCTCTGGAGGCAGGTTGTCAGGGAGGTTGTCAGGAGCCCGGGCGCCATACTGAACCAATTGTTGTTTGGTGGTGGGTAGTACTTTCTCTTGTTGCTTTTTTCTTGCCTTGCAAGGCCTGAGGCAATCATGGTGGAGGACTTTGTCCTGTTTTTGTTTCCTGAGTCCTTGCACAAGGTAAGTGTTGTTTTTATTTACCTTTAGGATGATGGCAGGATCAACATTTTCTAGTTGTAGTTTTGCTTTTGTTGATATTCATGTCCCAGACTTTATTGCTGACCTCATGTCTGTCTTTGATGGGGACAAAGGTCTTTTATAGACGCTTTTCTTCTCTTTCTGGTTGGCTGCTATTAGCCTGTACAACCTGGGGATCCAAGCAGGGGGACCTTGTCCAGCATCTCCAGCTTGGGTCCTGATATTGCCTGGATGATATTGGGTTGTGTTCCATAAACTAGCTCAAGGGGCTTTTGCCGGTGGATCTGTTCACGTGGGTCTGGCATACAAGTAATGCAGTCAGTAGCTGCTTGTACCAGTCCTCAGGTCTCCCGGCAGTGAGCTTGACCAAGGCTTTCACAAGGCTGCCATTCAGCTGCTTCACGCCACCATTGGCCTGAGGATGGTAAGGTGTTGTCATCATGTGCTGGACCCCATTCTTGGTGAGGTATATATTGGTATCTTAAGAGGTCAATTCTTTGTCTCCATCAATTATCAGGAGTTCTGGCTTTCAAAACTTGCTGATTATTTCTTTTCCTATGAAGCGCCGTACGTCATTGCCTGTATGTGTTTTAACTGCTTGTGCTACTGGCCATTGTGTGACAAAGTCTATTGCAGCAATGATGTATTTATTGTCATTATGTTTCCTGGGCATGGGGCCCACAATATCCAGAGCCCACACCTTGAATGGTAGTTGTGTACAAATGGGCAATACTGACTTAGGTGGGGTCTCACTCTTTGCAAATTTCTCACATACTTTGCACTGATCCAAGACTTCCTAAACATCCTGGTATAAGGTTGGCCACCAGGATTTGTGCTTAAGAAAATTTGTAAAGGTTACAGCTCTTTGTGTGGCCCAGGTCTCTGTGGTAATGTAAGATTGTATTGACTCGCTGATGTGTGGGAATATATGGGATGGTTGTTCCGTCAGACATTTTTTGGTGTAGGGTTCCATATACTTAGGCAAATAAGTGCTTGTTATTAATGACGGTTTCTTTTGGTATGTATGTAGTTCCAGGAGGGAACCCTTTGTCCTTTTTTTGAAGCACCAGGAGAGGCCAGTCTGGGTCGAGGCCATTATTGCCCCTCATGGCTCTGATGTACAGGCGTGAAAGTGCGTCTGCCATGGCAAGCTCTGGGCCAGGCTTATATTTTATGAGCATGTTGAACCTCTCCAGAAGCTCCATCCAGGGGCTTGCCGGCAGGATAAGTTTGCTTGAGTTTTGAAGTATATGAGTGACTTGTGGTCTGTCAGGGCTGTGAACTCTTCTTGCCGTTCTAGATAGTAACACTATTTGACTAGGCAGTGTACAATTGCCAACAACTCTTTGTCATTTATAGGATATTGACACTTGCAATCCGTCAATTTTTGTGATTCATAGGACACAGGCAGAAATTCACCATCATTGTTTTTGGTTTATAGCACTCCTCCAATGGATGCGTCAGAGGCTTCTGTCTCCATTTGGTATTCCCCATCATGTTTGGGATATTAAAGGATGGGTGCTGTTATGAGTTTCTCTTTAAGACGTCTGAAGCAAAGTTCACATTGGGGGGTCCATATGAATTTGGATTTGGCGCCAGTTATGGCAGACAGAGGTGCAGTCAGGACGCCACAGTCAGGTATGAATTGTTTTACATAGGCAACCATTCCCAGGAATGTGCGGAGTTCTGACTTGTCTTTAGGCGGGGGCATTTTGAAAATGCCCTGAATTTTCTGGCTGTCAGGTTTAATGAAATCTTTCAAAACTATGTGTCCCAAGAATGGCAGTTGTTTGCAGAAGAATTGGCATTTGGAGGGCTTGGCTAGCAGCTTGTGTTGCACTAGGGTGGCAAAGACTGTCTCCAGGTCCTTGTGATGCTGTTCTACTGAGGGACTGTAGACAATGGTGCCGTCCAGGTATACCAGGGCATGCTTGCCAATGTGGGGGGGCAAGCACCTTGTTCATGAAGGTCAAAAAGGTTGAAAGGGCGTTTTTCATACCAAATTTAAGTACCACACACTTGTAAAAACTGTATTTAGTGTGGAAGGCTGTTTTGGGGATGTCTTCTTCCTTGATACAGATCTGGTTATAGCCTGCAGTCAGGTCAATTTTGGAGAAGACCATAGCGCCAGCCAGGGCATCAACAAGGTTGTCAATGAGTGGTAGTGGGTAACAATTCTTGATAGTAACTTTGTTTAGGGCTTGATAGTCTGTGACTAGACGCAGGGTACCATCTTTCTTTGCTACAAAGAATACAGCAGCACTAAAAGGGGACTGTGAGGGGCGGATAAGTCCTTTCTCTAATGTCTCCTTGAGATAAGCACATAGGGCGTTGTCCTCATTTGGGGTGAGGCAATAGATGGGCTGGGCCTTAGGTACAGCTCCTTTAAGTTGGATAGAGTATTGGATGTGTTTCTCTGGTGGCAACCCGGGTAGAGCCTCCTTAAAGATTTATGGATGACAAGCTACAGTTTCACAATCCTGAGGTGTAGTGGTGTCCTGATGATATTTGAAATGTATGATCTCATACTGGCAAGAGTCCCAGTCAATTGCCTTGAGGTTCTCCTTCTTGTCCAAAGTCTCAGTGATACACACAAAGACATGGTTGCACAGGAGTTGATCTACTGAGTCAGGGTAGATCTGGTGATTGACGCCTTCACGTTTGATGGTCAGTACAGAGGTTGCCCAGTCTACATGGGGATTGTTCTTTTGCAGCCAGTCCAGTCCCAGTACAATATCAAACTTGGAAAAATCAATGACGGGGCCTTGGATAGTGGAGTGGTGGTCTCCAGCATAACAGAGAAGGGGGCAGATTCCTGTGTCACAGCAATGTGATGCTCATCAGCTAAAACCACATTTTTAATCCGCAAAGGATTGGTGGCTAACTTGAACTTATCTACAAAGCTGCTGTTGACCAGGGTTTGATCTGCGCCCAAGTCAAGGAGTGCTGAGCCTGTGTAACTGCAAAAGCGGAAAGGGTAAGACGTCAATTTATTTGGGTGTCTGACAATGGTGTACAGCACTGGGTCTTCTGAGGGTACTTGGATCATTGGAAATTGGTCCACGTCCTTGGGTTGGTAGTCATTGTTAGGTGAGTCAGGAATTGTGCAGGGATAGCTTGGCTTGCTTAGTGCTCTCTCCAGGCTTTTTCCTTGTCTTGGTTATCTTGAGAGACAGTGACACAGAAATGGGCTTGGTTTGATTGGCTATTGTTCCCATGTCCATTTGAACCTGCGGGTTTGTGGTTTGCATTACTGTTATTGTTCCCAGGGGGTGGTCTGTTGGAACGCCCAGCTAGGTGTAAGTCTTTGGGGCGCTCTCTCTTTCCTATTTGTGCCTTGTGGAGAGCATTGGACGTTTGTTCTGCTTTTTCTTCCTTGCAATATAGACTTTGAAAGTTGGTCACTTGATCCAGGTTTACGTGCCTCATTAAATGCAACTTAAGTGTGTTGTAGTACATGAGGTGAGTGGCTGGATTGTCAAACACTATATCTGATGGTGCCCATAGGCGGAGTTCCTCATATGTGAGGGTGAGTTCCTTCACCGTGCTGGTCTGGGTCAATTTCTTCACTTGGCGGATGATCATAAGTGTGGTGTCCTTCAGAACAAATCTTGCCAAGAAGTCTTGTTTGAAGGTGTCCCAATTCTTCTTGGAGTGTTCTTCATGCCACTTGTTGCACCAGGTGCCAGCGTTGTGAGTCAATCAGATGGAGATTTCTGTAATCCAAAATTTTTGCAGGCATTCCATTTGGGCCAGCTTGCTTTGGGCAGACTGGATCCATGTTGCAGTGTTATTGTTGTTGGCTCCAGAAAAAGGTTCCAGGGCAGCGCTTTAAAGTCTTTGAGCTACGTAGGCGGGCATGGTACTCTCATCAGTTGCACAAGGCATAGCAAGGGCAGCCTGGAAGAATCCTTGTGCAGACATGGCATTAAAGGCAGGAAGCGGGATCACTGTCTTATGGTAAAGGACAAAGCCATCAGGTATCTCTGCACTTGGCGTATAGGGTGTTCAGTTTAGCAGGAGGCCAGACATGATTCTATCAAGGATTTGTTGGCCGCAGCAAGTACTGGCAACAGGCAGAATTTTGCAAGATAAGGTAGGACGGAAAACCTACTTCTGCTACCAATGTTGTAACTGTGCTGTTTTAGCAGAGTTACAAGGAGAAACTTTTTAGAAGCTAGATAATATTCTTTATTGAGAGATAATGATTATATAGTCATTGTGAATTGTGGGTAACAGGAACATGATAGTGTTGATCACACTGTGGGATGTTGAAGGGGGTGGCTTGATCCTTGTAATGAGTCAAGCACCAAAACAAGTTACCCACTGGGGAGGACAAGTTTCTGTTCATGTTATCGTATTTGGTAGTTTGAGTTGCCTTCCTAACTTGGCTTCAGGTAAATGGATAATTGGATTGCGGGTCGCAAACCTGCTTACTTAGAACCTTGCTGGCGGGTTGAGCCTGCTTTTTTGACATTTATATGTAAAAAACATAGTAAATTTGATTTTTCTGCTTGACTCTGGCATACTCAACAGTGAGAATTCAGCTTTTTTTCAATTGACAGTGAGAATTCAGTTTTTCCCAGCTGATTAACAGTGCCAAACTTGACACTTTACTATGTTTTGAATTTTCAACTCCCAATAAAAAAATTCCATATAATAATTTTCTTTTGCAATTATAATCTACTACTCTTCCTGCTACTCTCCATATAACCTTTATATACTTTTTTGATTTTTAATTATACTTTTCATTGATTTAGCACTAAGATGTTATGCTGAACCTAACATCTTTGATGCTTCATCATAAATTTACTTATTTTCTATGTTTTAACCTTTATATCTATACTTTGAGTTTTTATTTTGCTTCTATTTACTTTGTTATGTTTTTTCTTGATAAATAAAACTTTATTTGTATACTTTTCATTTAACTTTTGCTTTGCTTTACCTCTTTTTGTTTCATATCTTTCATAATGTTTTATTTACAAAACTAAACTTTTCTTTAGACAAGAACATCTAAATCTAATAAGCCTACCAAGCGCCAAGCTTCAAAGGGCTCAAAAAAAACTTCCTTCACTCCCAAGCGTTCCAAGGAGCCTGCAAAGGCAAAGTCTCCAACTTCATATCCTCCCACTCCTCCCCCTCCCCCCTCATCTTCAACTTCCCCCCAAGTTCTCAAATAAAAGTGATGACTCTCTCACTAATCACTCATTTTAAAAATCAGAGGGCAACTCCAAGCCCACCAAGGAGCGCCATACTAAGAAGGCAAAGGCTGCCAAGGAGCCCACCTCTTCTTCTGGTAAAAAAAGGGGGCATCCAAGCAGGCCTTGAAGAACCCTTCTACTCCCCCTCCTGATGGCTCTTCCCCTCTCCTTCATCTGACCCCCAAAATGAGCCTGAGGAGTACTCCAAGAAGTTCAAAGCTTCTGGTCATGTGGCTTGGGATCCACTGGCCATCCACAACATTTTTAATGTGGACAGAGAGTTCAAAGTACCTAAGAGCTTCTCCCAGTACTTCCAAAATAATGTCTGTAAAGGGCAGCCCTGGTTACATTGCTGAAAACTACATATTTAATTGCAACAACTAAAAGCGGCAAAGTAAAAGCAAGCACTTTTTCTGTGAAGATAAGACTTGTGGGCCTTGGCTGAACACCAAGGGCTGGGAGCGGGTAACTGCCAAGAAAGAGGAGCACACTTGTGAGCCCCCCAATCATCTAATCACTCAGATGTTGAAGTGGTACCTTGTTCAAGTAATCCCCACCTCCTATCACCTCCGGGCATCTGATCTGGCCATAAAGGCCCTGCAGCATTTAAAGCCCAACAATCTCAAGTTAGTGCCAACTCAAGAGCAGTTATATAAATTCATCAGCAATAAGAGGATCACTGCCAATACCCCTCCCCCCAATGCCTCAGACGTCTTATCAGAGCTTACACTGACCCACAAGCTCAAGCAGCTTCCAAGTGGGGAGCACTTCCTTCTTCATGACAATGGACCCAGCACCAAAGACATTATAATCTGCTACGTGACTCAGCAAAACCTGCTGGAGTTAAAAAGGGCTTCAACCTGGCTAGTTGATGATACCTTTGCCACTTGCCCCCGGATGTTCAAACAGCTCTGGATGATCCATGTCCAGATTGACATCTGGGTGATTCCACTTGCTTTCTTCCTCCTCCCTGGGGCCACTGAGGCCATTTAAACCCACATGTTCTCAATCCTTTGCAGCGCACTTAACCTCCTTCCCCCCAACAACAATGATGCTAAGAAGACCCCCCACACCCGCACAAACCCTTCTGCCGCTGACAAGGACCAGGCTACCCTGGAGTCGGAGGAAAAGGTAAGGCTAAGAGCTCTTGGGACTCACATGTGCATAATAGACTTTGAGCCTGCTCAGTTCAATGAATTTGTGCAGCTTTTTAGCAGGGAAGTGCAGGGGTGCCACTTCCACTTCCCCAAGCAGTTGCTCAAAATGTGCAGGCCCATGTCAAGCTTAGTAGTTTGAGCCGGAGGAACACTTTGGACACCTGCAAATTTGTGCTGGCACAATTCAGTGCCTTGGCTTTTTTAAAGCCAGAGCACTCTGTGCAGGGGTTTGAGGTTCTCTCAAAGAATCCTTACATAGCCAAGCATCTGGAGTTCAAGCCTTTCCCTGAGTACTTTGAGCCCCAGTGGATTGGGAAGGTTGTCACCAGAGGCAAGGCAAGGCCAGAGCCAGAGCCAAGGCCAGTTGGAATGTGTACCAGGCTGCAGTAAATGGTGAGCTCAAGACCACTTTGGTGCTAGAAGGTTATCACAACCATCTCAAGGCCAACTTTGGGCTTCAACCAAAGTTTAACAAGTTCCTCTCCCTCCTGCAGCACAAGCAGGAGAAAACCATTTCCAAGCTGTGTGACTTGACCAACTGCGTCCCCCACCAAGCCTACCACCCAATCCACCCTCTTCACCAAGGCCATCCAGGGTGCAGCTAAGCACAAATACAAGGCCTCTGAGATTAAGCAGTAGCTTGAGCTTATTGCCACTGCCCTCCTGGAAGGGGCTAAAATGAAAACAGGAAGAAGGGTGAAGAGTAAACTTGCTTCTATGGTTTTAACTTTTAACTTTTTAGCTTTAATTTTTACTTTTTAGTTTTGATCAATTAGTTTTTAGTTTTAATTTTTAAGTTTTTTGATTTAATTAGATAGCAGTGATTTTTATGTATATATGGTAAGTTTGAGATGAATTTTTATAGTTGAAAGTGAGTGAAATATCTTAATTTTTGTTAATTTACTAGTAAAACATAAGATATTCACATTTATACTTATATGAACTATATCACATAAATATTAATATTTCTTCATATTTTGCGTAACTTCTATTGTTATGTTTATGTTTATTCTTGGTCTATTGGAATCTTATTTTTTATGGTAATCAAAAATATTTTTATAATAAAGAGTGTAAATTACATAGTAAAATTAGAAATATTTACTTTTTTCTTCTTATTCACATTAGTTAAAATACAATTTATATTGCATTTTTGAGCTCTCTGAAATTACTTTAGTATACCATAGCTGTAAATCTTAATTTTTCATATTAAAAGTTTTCAGTACATCAAGATCTGTTAATTAAAAAAGTGTCAATTTCCAGTTGTCAATCAAGGAAAAAGCTGAATTCTCACTTTACTATAGTGTCAAGCACCATGGAGTCAATTTTACCACAGTTGCTGGCTAAGAAGTTAAAGCTGATACTGGAATTAGCCTATCATAAGGAGTTTGTTACAGCTGGGCAACAGACCACTAGAGCAAAAGGAGCATATTATTCTCTTCCCTCTCCGCTTTGGCAAGCTGATGGTGACTGCACCCGCCATAGTTCTGGAAAATAATAGCTATTTCATCCTTATTGGAACTAGCTTTATGGTTCAGTATGGTACTGTAATAAATCATGGAGAGCCCATCTTATATGGGATCAAACCTTTTAAGTCAAAAATGAAACATTACCTGGACAAGCTCCATGACTACCATGAAGTACATGGATAGCATGTAGCTCCCCATGATACTATATAATCCTCTAAATTCATATCAATGAAGTATAATTCTATTTTTGATTTCCCCCTTTATCTTGCTTTATATACTTCTGAGAAGTATACAGTAGTTTTCAAAGCTTTTGCTATAAACATATATTATTCAGTTTAAAATGCATCAACTCAGTCTAAAAACAAAATAAAAATCAAGGAATTTATATTAAATTAAAATAGATTTGTATCCACTTTTATTTTGTTTTTAGACTGAATTCATGCGTTCTAAACTGAATAATATATGTTTATCTCAACAGGTTTGAAAACTACTGTATAATTAACACAATGATTCAAGTGATGATGGTGACAGTGTGATTAGTGGTTGCTCAAGCTACAGGCCAGCACATGAAATAGTCAATGGCTGTAATGATGTACTTTTCCCCTAACTTGCTTTGGGCAGGGGTCTTAAAATCTCAAGGGCTCAAAGTTCAAAAAGCTTTATGGCTTTGATATACAGTACTGATTTGGGAAGGGCAGGCTTTGATATGTTTGTCTCACATAGCACACAGTTATTGAGGGGATACAGAATGTCTTGGTGCATATGGGGACACCAAATCTTATGTTTCATAATCTCAAAGAGGTTACATCCTCTGATGTGACCCAAAGTGCAGTGATAATGCAGGATGGTGTCTCCTCATTGTGTGTTGAGGATGCAGGGTGTCTTTTTGCCTGTCTCTACTTGGCAACAAATGCTGCCAGAATCTGTTGTGAACTGGCTTTTGTTGTCCTTCAGTTTTGAGATTGTTGCTGAGTTAAGGCCTTCATACCAGGTGGCCTCAGGGAAAAGATAGAGCATGGGTCAGTCCAGGTCTAGGCAATTTTCTTCAGTGATGGAGGCTTAATACAGTTTGGAGAGGGCATCATCTGTGACTAGCTCTTTTCTAGGCTTGTAATATATGCAGAGTTGGTAAGGGGACAGATATTGAATCCATCCTGCTTGACACCAGATCAAATGTGATTGTGTGCTGAAGTATCAAAGGGACTTATGGTCTATTAGGACCTGAGGTAGGAAAGTGGTGCCTTTTAAGTAGCAATACCATTTCTCAACACAATTGACAATATTAGCTAGCTTCTATTTCTGGATGAGGTAGCGCTTCACAATTTCAGTGAATTTTCTGGACTTGTAAGCTACTAGGAGGAAGATGCTTATGTAAGCTTCTACCCATAGCACGCCCTTATGGCCCAGTCTGAAGTGTCAGTTTCAAGTTTGTACTGACAGTTCCTGTTGGGAAATTGAAGAATTGGTGCTGTGGTGAGTTCTTGCTTGTGTTTATCAAAGGCTTGATCCAGTACAGGAGTCCATTGTAATTGTTGCTTAGTATTTAATAAATTAGTAAAGGGAGAAATTAACTTCCCACATTTAGGAATGAATTTGTGTATATACACAATAATTCCTAGGAATGTATGTATCTGGCTTAGATCAGTGGGAGGCAGCATATTGGTGATTGCTTTAATTTTTGTAGGATTGGATGTTACTCCTTAGGAAGAGATGTTGTGCCCCAGGAATAATAACTCTAACTTCAGGAACTCACATTTGGAGAGCTTAGCCTTTGGATGATGTTAGAAAATGGTATTGGAGATGGCACAGAGATAGTGGAGATGTGTGGCTTGGTCCTGACTTTATACATAATGTTGTCTAGGTAGAACGGAACACACTTCCTGACAAGGTTCTTGAAGGCCTTATTTATGAGAATTGTAAAGGTGAATGGCTCATTATTCATGTCACAGCACTCAGACAACCCATAGTGTGTTTGAAAGGCTGTTTTTGCCTCATCCCCAGGGGCAATCCTGACCTGGTTGTACCCCAAACTGAGATCAATTTTTCTAAAGACTTTTTCACCCACAGGTGTATTAAATAGGTCATCAATTAGCAGTAGGGACCATTTATTCTTAAAAGTGACTTTTTTAAGGTTCATCAATCTGCAACTAAGTGCATTGAACTGTCCTTTTTGGCCATAAAGAATACTGCAGCTCTGTAAATGGAAAGAGAGGGGCAGATAAAGATCTTGTCTAGAGAGTAACCAAGGTGCTGACAGAGAGTTTCCTCTTTCTTTGGTATTAGACAGGTCTTTGATAAGGACCCTTGTAAATGGACAGAGCGCCGGATGTCTTGGGATGGAGGTAACTGGTCTTTGTTTTGCTAAATAAATTCTTAAACTTGTTTAGTAGCTCCTGCAACACTGGTGGAGATCTTTCAGAGGTTAAGGTGAGAGAAAAACAGACCTGATAACCTTGACTGAGAATTAGTTGAAGGCCAACTTTCCCCCTTGAGCTTTTAGGAGACTTCCTTTGCTATTTTTACAAAGATGTTGTAATGTAATAGCTTGTCATCTCAATAGTATAGATTTGAAATCCAACACTGTTTCTTCAGAGAGTGATGACAGAGGTATCTCAGTTGAGTTAAGGGCGGTTGTAATGTAGCCTGTCCAAACCTAAAATCACATTGTGGCTGAGACCGCTCATGATAGATCCAGAGAGCCTAACCTGGATGTTTACTATTCTTAATGATAATGGCACTGTTTCATGGGTGATGGCAACTATGCAGAAGTCTTCTACACACACTACTTTAAATTTGCTGGCTAATTGATCTAATTGTTGTGAATCAGTGATTTCTGATTGGTCATAGTGTTATTGACCCCAGTGTCTACCATGAGCTTTTGAATGTTCCCACAAAGGCAAAAGAAATAAATCAAACAAGTAATCTTAAATAATGGATGACTGGCTTGGAGGGCAGGGTTATAACTGGGTACTTGGAATACATCTAGGGCTTAAAACTTGTGCACAATATAGTCATAGGTTTTTTTAGCAAGGAGAGATTGGGAGTGTGGGTCAAGCGGGGTTGCAGAGCCTCTCATGTCTACAACCCCCAGGCCTTTTCCAAACTCTAAATCTGTGCCAACTGTAACCCCCCTCACAAGGGCACTTGTTGCTGTTGTCCTACTGGCAGGGCTGGCAGTGTCCTACTTGATTGTGAGTACTGCTGGATGTGGGGCAAGGTTGAAGGGGTGCATTGTTGAATCTTAAGAAGCCCATCATAGCTTGGTTATTTTCTTCTATGATAGCCTTGTAAAAAATGTCAATGGAAGCATAGCGTACCATGGGCACCCATTTGAATATGTGGAGCTTTAACTAATTGATGATGAGGGTGAGGAGAATTGCATTTCCATTGATAATGGCTTCTGGGGCAGAAACAAGGGCTTGCTTCCAGGCAGCAAGATACTCAGGGACGCTTCCTGTTAGTTTGATTGTAAGCAGGGGTGTTATCATGACAATATGTGAAAATGTTTCACTGTAGTGGGACTTACCAGCGTCTTTGAATGCTGACCAGTTGACTTTGAGTTCTTAACTGGCTCAGGTGATGAATCTACAGAACCAGGCCTAGTGAGGTGCTCTGACACTGTGGCAACCCACATGAGTCCAGGCACTTGACAAATACAAAGGCAGCTTTCTGTGTAGTGTAGCCAAATTACAATCTTAGTACCTTCCACACCACCTGTGAAGGGTTCCAACTGTAAGTTCAGCATTTTTTGTGACAGATCAGACTGAAGCAGGGTGACACTAATTTTGCGTAAACCAGGCGGAGTTGGTTGTAGATGCTGGTGAGAACTAGTTGATATTGGTATACAACACAACCTTTTGGGATATCCCATCAGTGGTGGGTAAGAAGGTTTCTGGTGAGGTTTAGCCATACAGCCAGTACTTTGTACTTTCTTGGAGGAATTTTCTTATAGGTAGGTTATCAATCAAACCTGCTGCTGCTACCACTGTTGCAAATGAACCAATAATAGTTCATTATTTGGATTGGGTAAGACAAAAGTTCAATAGAAAGGACAAGAACAGGAATAAGATGATGTTTATTGGAGAATATCATAATTTATATACTATATTGGGGAGCCACAAGTTCACCAGGGGGTGACACTGTGATAGTTTCAGTATAGGGGGTTGGTCTGGGAATATATTAAGTGAGGGATCAGCGCATCAAACTGGCATTGCTTTTATTCAGGAGATAATGCCTGTAATTTGACATTGGCTGCAGGATCCTCTATACCATTAGACATATTATGGGGCATTTCAGCACCCCCTATATATTTTTAGATACATTAGTGAGCAGGGGAGTAATATTGGTTGCAACAATAATTACAATAGAATAGGATGATTTGGCAATTTTGGAATGAACTTCTTATTCCTACTGTCAAAGATCCAGATTCTGGAATAGTTCAGCTACCACTAACTTAACTCAACATCCAATAACTCACTTTATTTGGTACCAAAGAAAACTATTCAAAATTTTCTTGATTTAGTACAAAACTACTTTCTACCTGACTTGTCCAAGAATCTGCTCATTATGATCTGAGCCATGTCACCTGATGCCAATCACTGATCCCAGTTAGGTATCTACCACAATATCTCTAGCTATAAAAGCATGTCAGGACTGAATTTCACTATATTCCTGCCAGCAATTTAGTTAGTGGCAATGAAGGGGATTCTGCTCTCCCTATTGGTCTTGATGGATCTACTAATAGTCAAGGGTTAATAGGAAGTATATGTTCTTTATTACTTATTGTTTCTGTTCCAGATGATGTTAATTAATCTTTTAATCCAGGAACAGAGATTGATCCTGCTTATTCTCTGAACTTAGACAGTCATCTAAATTGTGAGTTTAGTGTTAAATCTAAGCCTAGTCAATCATCACCTTTTGATATAGGCTTCAACCAATCAATTAAAGCCAAATCAACTTTGAACTGTACAGAAAACTCTCCTGGTGATGTTATCAAACGTTTTGGCTCTGGTTATGTAATTCTGGGTCTGTTGTCTTCTATTCCTGCGGTAAAACACTACTCCTGGTCCTCATCTTCTGTGTGGAGTAAGCAGGTGGACTGCCAAGCCTTGCCTTGTCAGTTAGGATAATAATCTTAGGTTAATTTAATGATTATTTTGTGAGAAACATAATTATGATGAAGTGGTTAATTCTCCAGTTTTAGGTTCCTAGCTGCTCAATTTCTCCATAAACATACCTAAATTTTCTCATCCCCTTTACTTTTTCACCAAATTATCTTCTTGCTGACATTCTATAAAAGGCTGATAAGCTATATTTTATTATTTTGTCAATCAATAAAGTCTCTAATTCACCCAAGTAATTTATCCTCTAATCTTGACTTAACTTTCCCCAGAACAAACCATGAGACTGCCCAATACTTTCCTTTGGAAGTCCATTGGGTATAAATGAGGTTTCTGTGTAATCTTGCTTCAGGCCTTTGAGTCCAGCATTTTGCTGTATATCAGATCCAATTCTGGTACCTCACTTGATTCCCACTATTTAGAGAAATCCTGGTGTTGAGTAATTCCAGGAGTATGGTACACTGCAACTCCATTATTACACAATCCACCCCAAAAGGAAGAGCCTCAGAATCATCAGTCTCCCAAGAAGACCACCAATCCCAAGGTCTTCTATCCTCTGGCTTCTGCCTTCCTCCTTAGCTATTTAGGGGCGTACTTCTTCTTAGGTTGATTCAACCCTCTGTTGGGTTGCTACTGCCTCTTTGGAGAGTTGTTTCACCTTGGAATGGTGTCTATTCCAATGGTATCTATAGTAACTTGTATTAATCTCTCTACCATTATTAATAATCTTGATAGATTACTTGCAAGTGGGTGGGTGCCTGACAAAGCCTAATTTATCATCTAATAAAATAATTATTCTCTAAATTTTTATTTGAAGCTTCCCCAAAAGTCTATTCTCATCACTGGTAGCAGCTACAGTTTTGATCACACCCATGAAACACAAGATGACTGACCAAAACCCACCCATCTTCTCTCAAGTATTGAATCAAGCCATGTTTCAGACCACCTGGAAGACATACTAAAATTCCCATAAAATTGACAAAGACATTGTTGCGCTTTTTGCATTACAGCGCAACTAATTATTAAAGATTATAGGGCACAGGACATTTGCCAGAATACAGTCATATGTGAGGATATGATTAGTATTGTATCAGAAGAGCCAGGATTGAGCAGAACCATGATTATTGCCCAGCAATGGCTTCTGATCACGCAGAAGCACTTAAGGATAAGGATGAAGGTTAACCAGATTAAGGATAAAATAAAGATAGTTCCAAGATGATTTTATTGTAAATGACTAATTCTTCTTATACCTTCTACCAGGGTAATCTCTGGGCTGGTAGCAATGTCTTCTAGGATATTCTAACACGCCTCAAATTTGGGTAATTATTAATCTAGGTTTGGCGCTTCTTGTACATCAACCAATAGAATATCTTCATCTTCACCCAGCACAGGTGATCCTTCCTGGTGTGGAATAATTTAGTTACTTCAGGATCACTTCCTGTTTTGTTAGCATACTGCAGCTTAATGCTTATTAATGTGACAATTAAGAGAGTTTAAGATTATGGGGAATTGAACCCAGCGCCTTGGTGCTTGATGTAAAGGTAAGGCGGCGCTATGGCGCCTGTAATATTTGCCAGGCAGCGCCGCAGCGCTTGTAATAATTTTCAGTTGGCGCTTGACGTAAAAGTAGTTTGGCACTTTGGCGCCTAATCCAATTGCTAGGCGGCACTTTGTGTATTTATTAAGTGCCGCAGCGGCGCTTGTCATTGGCTAGTATTAAGCCTAGGTCAGCAGACTACTGCTAATCCAATTTGCATGTAGCTTATACTACCAATTTATGTTATTTGGTAGCTGCAATTCATATCCACGAGCTTTGTCATAATTAGTGTCATTGTATTTTGTACTACAAATTTATGGATTTGGTTGTGGCAATCCTAATCCATGAGCTCTGTCATAATTGGCATCATTGCTTGGTCAGAATTCCCAACATATCCCCCCACTTGAACAAGCACTACTTTCTTTCTTTCCAAGATGGATCCCACTTTTAACAACAATAACAAACGCCAGAATATGCGCCAAGCATACAACACTATGATGGCAACCATGGGTGAGGCAGAGCGCAATGCCTTCCGTAAGATGCCCTGCTCTGTCAGGATTGCCTTCCTCAACCGTCTTTGCTCTAGCAAGGATCAATTCTGCAAGCAGGATTGCGCCACCACCGTGGCCGGATCTGCCCTTAATTCCGCTCCCAGTTCCAATGCTGGTGACCTCTTTGAGGAGGATTCCTTATTTGCCAAGACTCCTCCTGCCCCCAGCACACCTCTTGTTGGTCCTTCTGGCGCTTTACGCCCATTTATGCAGCACTTGTCTTCCTCTGGTGAGCCTCCAGCCACCCCTTTGTCAATGCTTTGCGCCCAACGCAACTCAGACAAGGTCCCTATGGACTACCCTGACCTGATGAGCAAGTTTGGGGTTTGCCACCACAAGGAAACCATGTTCAGTTTTGTGCAGGCCATGCACTCCAAGGAGGACACCATGTCCCCAATCTGTGCCGGTGAGCTCTACCACGGTTGGTACAATGCCTCCCGCTTGGCTGCTGAGGTGCACCTTGGCCTTCAGTCTGCTTCCTTGGCGCCTGACCAGATCTCTGCCCACCACACCCACACTATTGCTATTTGAAATGAGTACACAGATGAGGTGGCTCAGATTTGGTCCCTTGATCTTGCCGCTGACCCAGCATTCCACTAAACCTTGGACCTTCTCATCCAGGCCAACACCAGTTGGCACTTCTTGGCCACTTTCAAGGCGTTCCTTTCCGCAGTGAGTACTGGCAATGCCAGCCTCTATCTTCCCTTGGCTGCCGCTGTGTGCCACTTCATGTGGTACGCTCCCAATAGCTGCCAGCCAGGGTACGCTGGTTGTTGCCTGGAGCACTATTGTGCTCTGGACTATCAGCTCTGGGTTCTGTTGCCACCAGCCTACTCCTATATGGAGGATGCCCTGATGGACTGCCTGTCAATTGGGGCTGCATTTTCTGCTTGTGGTGATTGGGGTTGCCTTGTGCCTGTGAGCCAGCTCTGCCTCCCGCTCTGTAACTGGATCTCAATGTCACAGAACTCCCAGTTGGCCTGGGCTCAGATGCTTGTGATCTTGGCGCATGTGCGCCAGCGCCTTGACAATGATTGGTACCTCCTCCCTGCCCACGAGCGCCCTGTGGTTAACATCCAACGCCCCGCAAAGCACCCCTGACGCGCCAACTGCCAAGCCACTCCCCCCGCAGCATCCTCCTCCTAGCTGCGCAGAGGCGCCCCCGCTCCCAGAGGCCACCCCCAGTAAGCTTCCCTTCACAATAAACTTGCTTGGCTACTTATTCTTTTTTATTATCTTTTTAATTTTTATCTTTTTGTTCATTCTTTGTTTTTAGTATCTTCTTGAATATTTTTAATTTCTTATTTCTATATTTTCTTTCTTTTGAATCTTTCTTGGAGATATGGCGCTCAATCTGTTGACTGAGTGCCCAGTCCTTTTGTTATAATCATGTGCCTGCTTGGGTCTTGCCGGCAGCTTTGAAGATCCGGCCCCCACAAATTTGACTTTGAGTTATTCTTCTTAAGTAACATATTGCTCCCCTTCTGAGAGGAGGCTTACATAAAGTAGCGGTACTATCAGTTGCGCCTAGAAAACTCCTATATGACTTGTTGTCTTGGTGGGATTTTGGTTGGCATCAGAGTAAACAACTGGTAGTTTGTTGTCAATGTAGAGGTGGCCAGCGCTGCTCAAGTCCTTGCAAGTGTGGGGTGTCCTTTGAATCCTTTGACTTCTTAGGCCCCTTAATCCAGCAAAGGTGGCTGGTACAGTTTGAACCTGTGAACGCTCTTGTTTGCTTCTGTAATACCAAGTGTGCTTTGAGCGCAACCAGGCAGCAAGGTAGGTGCAACAACTTGCTTCTCAAAGCGCTTCCATGAACCAATGTAGACCTTTAGCACGCCTGTACAACAGGGTTGATGTAACAACCTGTTGCTTGGTAGCGCTTCAATCAATGATACGTGCCTTAAGCGCGCCCATACAAAAGGGTTCGTGTAACAACCTGTCGCTTGGTAGCGCTTCACTGAAACAATGTAGACCTTTAGCGTGCCTGTACAACAGGGTTGGTTTAACAGCCTGCTGTTTAGTAGCGCTTCAATAAACAATGTGTGCCTTAAGTGCTCCCATTCAGCAGGGTCGGTGTAACAACCTGCTGCTTGGTAGCGCTATCAAGCATTTTTGCAAGAGCTTCAAACGTATCCTTGTACTCTAGTTGTGTAACCTTTTTGACTTGTACCACGGTGTGAACTGTGGATCTGAACTGACGCCTTCCCATTGGTGTTATGCTTTGCTTCCTATGATGCTGGTCTCCATTGCGCTTAGATGTGCCGCCTGCAGTTACAAGCAATTTTCCAATTGACTCCTTCTTCTACAGACAAATTTGTGCCCCCTGTAGTGAGCACCATTGTCACGCTTTTTGCATTACAGCGCAACAATTATTAAAGATTATAGGGCACAGGACATTTGCCAGAATACAGTCATATGTGAGGATATGAGTAGTATTGTATCAGAAGAGCCAGGATTGAGCAGAACCATGATTATTGCCCAGCAATGGCTTCTGATCACGCAGAAGCACTTAAGGATTAGGATGAAGGTTGACCAGATTAAGAATAAAATAAAGATAGTTCCAAGATGATTTTATTGTAAATGACTAATTCTTCTTATACCTTCTACCAGGGTAATCTCTGGGCTGGTAGCAATGTCTTCTAGGATATTCTAACACGCCTCAAATTTGGGTAATTATTAATCTAGGTTTGGCGCTTCTTGTACATCAACCAATAGAATATCTTCATCTTCACCCAGCACAGGTGATCCTTGCTGGCGTGGAATAATTTAGCTACTTCAGGATCAATTCCTGTTTTGTTAGCATACTGCAGCTTAATGCTTATTAATGTGACAATTAAGAGAGTTTAAGATTATGGGGAATTGAACCCAGCGCCTTGGTGCTTGATGTAAAGGTAAGGCGGCACTGTGGCGCCTGTAATATTTGCCAGGCAGTGCTGTGGCGCTTGCAATAATTTTCAGTTGGCGCAGCGGCGCTTGACGTAAAAGTAGTTTGGCGCTTTGGCACCTAATCCAATTGCTAGGCGGCGCTTTGTGTATTTATTAAGTGCTGCGGCGGCAAATCATGTATCATTAATTGCCGCGGCGGCACTTGTCATTGGCTAGTATTATACTTAGGTTGGCAGACTACTGCTAATCTAATTTGCATGTAGCTTATACTACCAATTTATGTTATTTGGTAGCTGCATTTCATATCCACAAGCTCCGTCATAATTAGTGTCATTGTATTTTGTACTACTAATTTATGGATTTGGTTGTGGCAATCCCAATCTGTGAGCTCTGTCATAATAAGCATCATTGCTTGGTTGAAATTCCCAACATACATAACAAATGTATGGACTATATTTGAAGGTCTGATCACGCCCAAGACATGCATTAAAATCATTCAGTACAGTTGTTTACTCTAACCAGAAACAAACCAACCAACTGCCTGTCACAGGAGAAACTCCAAGCCCCAAGTACATTGGTATTAAAAAATTATTTGGCAAAAATAAAGAGAACATAATTAACTGGCTTGTTCACTTGGAAGCCAAACTACGTGCTAGCCACATCCCACACAAAAAACAGGTCCAGGAAGCCAGTAAACACCTCTACAAGGCTGCAGCTAATTGTTTTTCCACATGGGTTAGCTCTTGAACTAAAAAAATAGCTTGACAACTGTGAGTTCAAAGCCAGCATCAATCATAGCTTCTGTGTAACTGAATCCCTCCAAGATATTGCCACATAGCTCAGTGATTGATGTGAATCACAATATTCATGCTCTTTCAATTCTGCCTTTAGTGGAGCCATATTTTGAGTGCAAAAATCTTCAATTCCCATTTGCAATTTGAAATGGGCTTCAACCTAAAAAAGATGATGATCTCATTTTTTTGTTGACACAATTGATCCTTGACCCACTTATGAGAGTGTCCAGTGATTTATATGTCCTTCTAATGTTTCTTGGAAAACATTTGTTGTCAGGATTCACTCTTTACGTTGCTATTGTTTCTCTGTTCCATTAATTTGGTTCCTTCCTAGAGACTTCTAAATACTGGGCAACTGCATCTATCAATATTGATAAGGAGCACTTTTTGGAGAGGCTCTAAATATGGAATTAGGAGAGAAGAGAAGTATCTTTTATTGGATAATATTTTAGACTTATATAGTGTCATAACTGTGCTGTTTTAGCAGAGTTACACGGGGAAAAATATTTAGAAGATAGATAATAATCTTTATTGTGAGATAGTGATTATATAGCTATTGTGAATCAATGGATAGCAGGAACATGATTGGTGATCACACAGCTGGATGGAAGAGGGGGTGGCTTGATCCTGTTAATGAGTCAAGTGCCAAATCAAGGTATCCACTGTGAAGGATCATCATCTGTTCATGTTGATGGATTTGGTAATTTAAGTTGACTTCCTAGTCTGGCTTCCAGTGACCGGGTAATCAGATTGCAGGTCACAAACCTGCTTGGTTGGAACCTTGCTGGCGGGTTGAGCCTGCGGTTTCAATCCCCCCCGGCTGAAGGTCGGCCTCCTCTGGAGGCAGGTTGTCAGGGAGGTTGTCAGGAGCCCGGGCGCCATATTGAACCAGTTGTTGCTCGGTGGCAGGCAGGGCGGTTTCTTGTTGTTTCTGTCTTGCTTTGCAGGGTCGTAGGCGGTCGTGATGTAAGGTCTTGTCTTGCTTGCGTTTCCCGAGCCCTTGCACAAGGTAAGTGTTATTTTTGTTTACCTTTAGAATGATTGCTGGCCCTACTTTTTTGGGCTGTAGTTTGCTTTTGTCAACATTCATGACCCAGACTTTGTCCCCAACTCCATGTCTTTGACAGATGGGAATGAAGGTCTTTTGTAAGTGTTCCTTTTCTTTGGCTGCTTGTTTGCTGTTGGCCTCTATTACTTGAGGATCTGAGTGAGGGGGGACTTGGCTTGGAATTTCCAGTTTGGGTCCTGTCAATGCTTGAATGATATTTAGCTGTGTGCCGTATACCAGTTCAAACGGGCTTTTCCCGGTGGATCTGTTCACCTGGGTTTGGCACACAAGTAATGCAGTTGGTAGCTGCTTATACCAGTCTTCAGGTCTCCCGGCGGTGAGTTTGGCTAGGGCTTGCACAAAGCTACCATTAAGCCGCTCTATGTGTCCATTGGCCTGTGGATGGTATGGTGTTGTGACGGTGTGTTTGACCCCATTCTTGGTGAGGTACACATTGGTGTCTTTGGAGGTCAATTCATTGCCCCCATTGGTTATCAGGAGTTCTGGCTTTCAAAACATGCTGATTATTTCCTTGCCAATGAATTGTCAGACGTTGTTACTGGTGTGCGTTTTCACCGCTTGGGCTACTGGCCACCTTGTTGCAAAATTGATGGCTGTGATGATGTATTTTTTGTTGTTGTGTTTTCCTGGCATGGGGCCCAAAATGTCAAGAGCCCATACCTTGAACAGTAGTTGGGTTTGAATGGGGAGTACAGACTTAGGCAGGGTTTTGCTTTTGGCAAACTTTTTGCAGACCTCGCACTGTTCTAACACTTCCTGGACATTGCGGTATAGGGTTGGCCACCAGGCTTTATATTTTAAGAATTCATATAGATTTTGGCTCTTAGTATGTCTGAGATCCCTGTGGTAGCAAAGAATGGTATTGACTTGTTGATGTATGGGGATGTAGGGAATGGTTGTGCCATCTGACATCTTTCTGTGAAGAGTCCTGTATACTTCAGCAAAGAGGTGCTCATTCTTGATGACCGTTTCTTTGGTGATATTGGTTGTGCCTTCAGGGAACCCTTTGTCTTTTGTACGGAGCACTAGGAGAGGCCAGTCTGGGTTGAGCCCATTCTCTCCCCTAGAAGCGCAAACATACAGGCGGGACAGGGGGTCTGCCATGGCAAGTTTGGCCCCGGGCTTATACTGGATGAGCATGTTAAACCTTTCTAAGATTTCCATCCACCGCGCTTGGCGGTGTGACAGGTTTGCTTGTGTCTTGAAATAGATGAGCAAATTATGATTGGTTAGTGCTGTGAATTCTTCCTGCCGTTCCAGGTAACAGCGCCATTTGACTAGGCAGTGTACGATGGCCAACAGTTCTTTGTTGTGGATTGGGTATTGACACTCGCTGTCTGTCAGTTTGCACAACTCATAGGCTACAGGCAGGAAATCACCATCACTATTCTTAATTTGTAGTACTCCCCCAATGGATGCATCTGAAGCGTTGGTTCCCGTCTGGTATTCTCTGTCTTGTTTGGGGTATTGTAAGATGGCCGCTGTTGTGAGCTTTTCCTTGAGACGTCTAAAACAGAGGTCACGTTGGGGGGTCCATAGGAATTTGGACTTGGCGCCTGTTATGGCGGACAAGGGGGCGGTCAAGACGCCACAGTTGGGTATGAAGCGTCGTACATAGGCTACCATTACCAAGAAAGTGCGGAGTTCTGATTTGTCCTTTGGAGGTGGCATTTTGCAGATGGCTTGTATCTTCTGACTGTTGGGTTTGATGCCGTCTTTTGAGACTTTATGTCCCAAGAAGGGTAGTTGCTCTCAGAAGAACTGACATTTGGAGGGCTTGGCCAACAGTTTGTGTTGTGCCAGGGTCGCAAAGACTTCCTCCAGGTCTTTGTGGTGCTGTTCCACCAAGGGGCTGTAGACAATAATATTGTCCAGGTACACTAGTGCGTGTTTGCCTATGTGTGGCGCAAACACTTTGTTCATGAAGGTTACAAAGGTGGACGGGGCATTGGTCATGCCAAAGTTGAGTACCACATATTTGTAGGAACCGTACTTAGTGCAGAAGGCTGTCTTGGGGATGTCCTCCTCCTTGATGCAAATCTGGTTGTAGCCTGCAGTTAGATCAATCTTGGAGAAGACGGAGGCTCCTCCCAAGGCGTCAAAGAGATCGTCAATTAGTGGTAATGGGTAATAATTGTTAATGGTGACTTTGTTTAAGGCACAATAGTCTGTGACCAGGCGTAAGTTACCGTCCTTTTTAGCCACAAAGAATACAGCGGCCCCAAAGGGAGACTGTGAGGGGCAGATAAGTCCTTTTTCCAGTGCCTCCTTGAGATAGGCGCACAGGGTGTTGTCCTTGTTTAGGGTCAGCCTGTAAATGGGGCGCGCCTTGGGTACAGCCCCCTTGAGTTGGATAGAGTGTTGGATGTGTTTCTCAGGGGGTAGCCCAGGTAACGCCTCCTTGAAGATTTCTGGGTGCCAGGCCACAATGTTGCAATCTTGCGGTGTGGAGGTGTCCTGGTGGTCCTTGAAGTGTATGATTTCATACTGGCAGGAGTCCCAGTCAATTGCTTTCAGGCTTTCCTTCTTGTCCAAGGTCTCTGTGATGCATACAAAGATGTGGTCTTGTGAAGTTGGTCTACAGAGTCCGGGTAGATTTGGTGGTTGACACCTTCACGCTTGATGGTCAACACTATGGTCACCCAGTCCACGTGGGGGTTGTTTTTCTGTAACCAGTCTAGTCCCAGTACAATGTCAAACTTAGGGAAGTCAATGACGGGGCCTTGGATGGTGGAGTGGAGTTTCTCAAGCATGACAGAGAAGGGAGCAGTTTCTTTTGTCACGGCAATGTGATGTTCATCAGCCAGGACCACGTTTTTAATCCGCAAAGGATTAGTGGCCATCTTGAATTTATCCACAAAGCTGCTGTTGACTAAAGTTCAATCTGCACCGGAGTCCAAGAGTGCTGAGCCTGTGTAACTGCAAAAGCGGAAAAGGTAAGACATCAATTTATTGGGATGTCTGGCAATGGTGTACATTACTGGGTCTTCCGAGGGCACTTGGATCATTGGGCATTGGTCCACGTCCTCGGGTTGGTATTCATTGTTGGGTGAGTCAGGAGTTGTGTGGGGAGAGCTTGGCTCGCTTAGTGCTCTCCCCGGGCTTTCCCCTCATCTTGGTTGCCTTGGGTGGTGGTGACACGGAAATGGGTACAATTTGATTGGCCGCTATTTCCATTCCCATTCCCATTTGAACCCGTGGGCTTGTGGTTGTTGTTGTTGCCGTTGCCTCCAGGAGGTGGTTGAGAGGAGCACCCGCTTGGATGGGAGTCCTTGGGTCTTTCTTGTTTCCCAGTCTGTGCCGTGTGCAGAGCGTTGGATGTTTGTTCCGCTTTTTCCGCTTCACGGTATAGGCTTTGCAGGTTGGTAACCTGGTCCAGGTTCACATGTCTCATCATGTGCGACTTGAGAGCGTCGTAGTACATGAGGTGTGTTGCTGGGGTGTCAAAGGCCATGTCAGATGGGGCACAGAGACAGAGTTCCTTGTAGGCGCGGGTGAGTTCCTTCACAGTGCCTGTCTGGGTTAGGTTCTTTACTTGGTGTATGATCATGTGCGCCATATCCTTAAGCACAAATCTCGCCAAGAAGTCCTGTTTGAAGGTATCCCAGTTTATGTTAGTGTGCTCTTTGTGCCACTTGTCACACCAGGTGCCAGCGTCATGGGTCAGACAAATGGAAATCTCCGCGATCCAAAATTGCTGTGGGAATTCCATCTGAGCCAGCTTGCTTTGGGCAGACTGGATCCATGCAGCAGCATTGCTGTCGTTGGCCCCTGCAAAGGGCTCCAAGGCGGCGCTGCAAAGTCTTTGTGCAACATAGGCGGGCATGGTGGTTTTTTCAACTGGTCGTGGTATTGAGGAAGGCGCCTGAAAGAACCCTTGGGCGGACAGGGCATTGAAGGCAGGTAGCGGGATCACTGTGTTTTGATAGAGAACAAAGCCATCAGGTATCTTGGTACCAGGAGCATACAGCGTCCAGTCAGGCAGGAGGCCAGACATAATTCTGTCGAGGATTTGTTGGCCGCAGCGTGTGCGGGCAACAGGCAGAATTTTTTAAGATAAGGTAGGATGGAGAACCTACCTGTGCTACCAATGTCGTAACTGTGCTGTTTTAGCAGAGTTACATGGGGAAAATATTTAGAAGATAGATAATAATCTTTATTGTGAGATAGTGATTATATAGCTATTGTGAATCAATGGATAATAGGAACATGATTGGTGATCACACAGCTGGATGGAAGAGGGGGTGGCTTGATCCTGTTAATGAGTCAAGCGCCAAATCAAGGTATCCATCGTGAAGGATCATCATCTGTTCATGTTGATGGATTTGGTAATTCGAGTTGACTTCCTAGTCTGGCTTCCAGTGACCAGGTAATCAGATTGCAGGTCACAAACCTGCTTGGTTGGAACCTTGCTGGCGGGTCAAGCCTGTGGTTTTGACAATAGATTGGTCTGTTGCAGAGATTTAGTTGGATTGAACCTAGGGGTTGGTCATGTGTGGGATGGGTTTGAGCTGCTGGATACTTGGATTGTCATGCAATATTGCTTTGTTACCATTCTTGGTATGTCAAATGGTATATTGGAAGGGCACCAAATCGGGCAATGGCTGGATGTTAAGTAGGTTGGCAGTAGCCAGAATGCTTGTACATCCAGACCCTCAACAATATCTTTTATTTTTCCCTTTTATGGGCTTCCTATTTTAAGTTTAAGCTAAACAATTGTTTAGATTTTTCTTTTTGGAACTTACCTTAATTCACTACAGGTTTCAAACTCAGTACCTATACACACAAGTTAGGTATTTTCAATTCCAAATTATTTACTTTTTGCTAAGCTTCTGATTACACACGCAAGCTTTGGACCATGTTTTCCCTGCCTTTTGCCTACCTATGACGCCAGAGGAAACACCATAAACTGTTTTTCCCTCCTGGTTACCTATATGAATACTTAGCCTTTTTAAGCTAACTATGGTCAAATATGATTTTTGAAGCCTTTTCCCTTTACATATGGTTTCTAACCAACTTGGGTTAATCTTTTCTGACTCCAATTTGAACCTCACTACAAAGCACAATAAAAAGGCTTGGGTTCCCAATCTCAACTATAAGTTGAGATTATCTGACTTGTACCTCAAAAAGGTACTTGTAGGTTCTGTGGCTTGTGTTTTCTCTTTTCAATCTTTTTATCTTGCATCTTTTCCTTTCCTTTCCTTTCCTTTAAAATCCTAGTTTATTTATGATCCCTTTTGATTACATCTTCCATAAGATAGGCAACTTTTATATTGGAACATATACTTCTATTTTTGACAGTTTTAATCTGCCAGCTAGTGCTGATCATTATCCTGACCTTGAAATTGACTTCTTAACTCAGTCTTCAGTCATTAATACTAGTATTTATTTCCTTTTCTTAGGCTTGATTAACCGTCTTAGTCCCTAATTTACTTCCTATAAACCTTTAGGAGCTTTAGTAAAATTATTATTGCTAAAATTACCCACCTTTTTTATATTTGACTAACATTAATATTCTTGGGTTAAAGGCTTTAGTTTACAATAATTTACCCCAAGCCCTTGGACCTTATAGTACCCCAGAAGCTAATGTTACCTGCTAGGATGGTTCATTCTCTGCCTCTAGTAGTCATTTTTTACTTACTAGGCAGGCCTTACCTTCCCTAGTAGCCCATGTTATCTACTAGGCCTCTACCTGTCCCAAAACCATCATACTTTGTCAACTTTTAGCATAGAGTCTTTATTGTGGCCAAATCAACCCTTGCCTGCACAACAGCTTTCATGTGAACCATCACACCCCCATCAGTGACCTACACTTTAGACCATCAGCAACAGACAATCCTCATCTCTTTTACCACTGTTTTTACTAATTCAAGTGATTAGCTTTAGCTTTCAGGCGCAAAGTAACACATTTCACTTCCCAGAAACCTCCAAATCATCAAGTTCTGCAGCTGATTCTCTTGAAAGACACCTTAATGCTGGTTCTGGGCATAACTATGCTTTCCTAGAACTTCAAGACCTTCTAAAAGCTACTAGGAAAACATAGAAAGAGAATACTTACCCCCAGCCTAGGTAAATTTATCCAACTGCACACCCCCTGCAGTTGGTGCTAGGATCTCAGAGCTCCTTCAGTACATCCTTCTTCAACTAGCCACAAATTCTCTACCATTTCATAGCACCATCCAGGGGCCACCCCAGCCTCATTCTTATACTCAGTCATTGCTCCCCATTAACAAGAGCTAGACATATCAACACACCAATAAATATTTACTGTCTTAGGCCTTCATTCTCTTCTTGGCCAACATTAGCCCCACCTGCAAAACTTCTCAGCATATGGATCATCACGCTGCCCATCAAGTCAAGGAGGTTCCCCAAATAAATAATGGACTAATGTCAAGGACACGCCACCAAAGGCCCAGACTGTGCAGAAGCAGCTGTCTGCCTAAAGGAGTTCAAGGAAAAACCCAAAAACAAATCCCCCAATAAGTGTCAGTCTACACCAGTCCCCAACATCCAAACTGCAATACATTTGTCCAGGCCGCGTGATGTTGTGGATAGGAGTAGGGAAATAGAGCATCACCACTTCTGTTCACCAACACCAGCCAACACAGGATTAGCTGCCATTGCATCCCCCCCCAAAATACCCATTTAACAAGGGAAGAATGTCTGCAGATCTAGAGCCCACAAATTTTGAAGACACAAGAGAAGTGGTGTAAAGACTCTGATTATGCTGAGAATGGCGGGATTGTCATTCTGATAATAAGAGTTTAATGAACCTCTTGTGTTCAAGAAAGGTATCCCATATCTAGTTATAGCAATCTACCCCTTTCACTCCAGTACAGCTGGCTCAAAGGCCCCCGCCAATTCTACCAGCAAACCTGTGGCCCCCTCACCTGTGTTATTCCATCCAGTTGGATCACCCTTTGGCCCTGTACATTTTACCAAGCGCCCTCCAAATCCTGGCTACCCTGAGTTTAATATGGAGAACATCATTATTGCCAACCCCTTGGAAAGAACCAGAACCTCAGAAACATTTAACCACAAAGGGAAGCGGTACACAGTGAAGCCTAGACTGTTCTGGGATAAATACAATTATCTACTGGCCTACCTTGTACCAATGACCCCTTCCCTGACCCTGCTGCCTGACTGCCCACAAGAAACTGTTGCCAAAACTGATGCCCCCTCCACCCAACTATTTGGTGTATTATATATTACCCTTACAGGCCTAGTGGACTGCATGATACCCAATTTCAGCCCTTATTCCTTGCTCAGTCATTCATAATCCTATGTTATCAAGTTGGCTCCCATCCTATGGTGGGCCCTACCCTCTGGCCCAACGGCCCCTCTGCCCGCTTCAAACCGTGCTCTCACCAACACTTGGTATCCTGAAATTTGCTGCTAAACAAAGCTCCCTATATTTCTGAGCATCTTATCTCCTAGATGGATGTCTGTGCTTCTGCATGGGTAACCTGAGACTTTTCAACCTTGGTGGTTGATCTTCTCTGCCGCCATTAGATCATTTCCCATCTTTTGGCTTAGGAACCCCAATAGCTGGAATTTGAAGCATCCCATGTGTTAATTGATACACAATGTATATGGCTATAGATGCATCCAACGGTATAGCCAGGGGTTGCCTATCAGTGTCCAGAGCCCTTTGCCAAGGTGGCCAGAGATGCACCAATGAATGTTTATTTCTGTCCTCTTTTTTCCACCAGCCCTATTACTTTTATTACTTTCCAAAATCATTAAACACAGTTGACAAATTTTAATACGGGACAGATATGACACCATCTGGTATAGGTGTCCAGCACTGAGTGATATGGCTAAAGGAGCAGGGTGATATGGGGAGCCCCTGCTGCCATTGCATTGGTTGCCATCATGTTTGGACACAACCAGCACAGAAACCGCTGCCCCGTGACCCAGAGCTGCACTGTACAACACGATACCCAGATTCTGTAGTGGGCAGGGGAGCTCTGACCCAGGTCCAGGGGAGCTCAAGGTCCGGCTGTAGAAGATTGAGCATTATAGGATACGCTTCAGCCATCGGCAACTCAGATGCTGCCGCCTTTCTCTTGGACACAATGCCATCCTCCTTATTCATGGAGTGGGTAAATTCCCACATCTCAGCGGCGCGGGAAAATTTCTGCTGGCTTGCAATCTGGTCCTGAGCTGGGCCACCTTGGGTTAGTGCCACAGTTTCCTGTAGGATTTAGGTGGTGATGATTTGCTGTTTGGGATTTTGAGATTACATGAGCTGTAGCCTGGTTGGATGTATTCAAAGAAAGTTAGGTGGCAGACATTAATTGTTCTAGAGCTGGTTCACTGAATCAATTGGCTGGTTAGCTGGTGCCCTGTGAGAGGTTGGGTAAAGAAGCACAAGACGAGCTAGCCGCCTGGTGATGCTCAAACAGGTTGATCTAACTTGAGCTGGGGGACAGGTATATCTCAGCTTCCTTGTTTCCCACATCAAATATATGGGTGTAAATGGGGCTCTGTCATGATGGGTCCCCTTTTTACTGGCACTAGCTTGACCGCTATCTTTCTCAAGTGTGTCAAAGCCAAATAAGCTATTGAAGACCATTGTAAAACCAAGGCAATCAAAGATCACCAAAAGAAGAGGTTTAAAGTTTTACGTTCCTGATTTTATTGTAATCATACATCCAAATTTTGATCGTTACTGAACCCTATATCCCCAGATAAAGGGCCTATAAACTTAATGGAATGTCAGTTTTCTTGATTTTAATAGCTATAGGTTGGCTGGTAAAGTGTTTGACTCTACCTTAGGATGTAAAGTTATGCATATTGTGAATTGATTATGTTTTGTATTTATGAAACTTCATCTGGGTATTTCTCCAATCTTTTCTGTTCAGCCCTTCTGGTGGTACCTCATCAGTATGCTGATTGAGCTAAAATATATTCTGGAACGGCCCTGATCTGTTTGCTTGTTTTGCTGAGACATTTTGTTTGTAGTTTGGGATTTTTTATCCCATGTTTGGTTTACTTTCTCGTTCATTTGTGGGTTGTGGTACTTCTTTTCTGGCCTTTTTTTAGTCCACCAAAAATATTCAAACTATTTGCGGTCTGGAATAGGGTTGTGGCGGATCGGATCTGGGTGACTGCTTTATAATGAAGCAACCATCTGGATCAAATCTGATCTGATTCTGGAAAACCTGGAGCCAGCCTGAACTGCCTGGATTCATAGCCTTGCTGTTGCCACTGGTGGAAGATCTGTTTTGGACCTTGCTGATGCATAAGTTGAATGGATGAGCTTGGTGGGACTCTAATCTTAAAAATGTGATAAAAGATATAAATTTTAAATTAAGAAAAGTGTTAACATTCTAATTCTAATTTGTAAAGTATATTTTTATTGATTTTATTATTATTTTTGCTACACACCCTTGGTTTCATTCTTGGGAAATCTACCAGATGCCAAGGTGGTGGCACCGTATTATAGAAGAAAGGAAGCTTTCTTCACCTGAAGCCTTTCAGGAAAGTGGAAACCCCTAACATGGGAACCCAATTATTCTTGAAAGGCTCCAATCCGGATACCTTAATTAAAGTAAATGTTGTAATTGGTACGCATTTTGTCCGCCACAATCCTAGTATGGAACTCACTCAAGCTGGGCTTTGTTTAAGTTTGAGCTCATTTCATTTATGCAGATGACACAATCTTGTTTATTCTCACAGCTTTGAAAACTACTGTATAAGAGGCTACATATTGCATATGTGACTGGCATAGATTAAAACATGTGCATATTTTTTTTAAAAAACTGTGTCTGCCCCTAGCCATAAGATAACTCCAATTGTAATAAGAAGGTGCACACTGAGTCAGAAGATACAGTGGGTACACATGCTGCCCTGAAGGTACGGCCATCCAAGCCCAGAGCATTTAACATCAGGATTTCTATAGGTGGATTATCTTGGTGAGAGGGGTTGAGCATCAACTTGATTGGACATATGCCTTGAGCTGGGGGGAAGCTTAGCCATAAAAGTTAATACATGTGACGCTTGGCTTTGATGTGAGCCGCTGCTTTATCATTGATTAAGGAGTGGGACTTTGAGGCTCATAGGAGTATAACATCTTCTTATGGGTTAAATGCGACTCCATTTCATGGCTGGTAAGACATCCTCAAGTGCAGATGGCACAACGCTTATCAGCTCATCAACCGATTAATGACTGGGCTAAATTATCATTTATTTTCTGTTTTTATGTACTTTGGAAACAAGTTCACCTCACTTAAACATATGACATTTTTATTTTTACTGAATGCATTGGAAAGACTGGGTTATCTAATTTACCACATACCTTGTTATTTTTAAACAAGGCTTGGTTTCTTGTTTCCGAATTAGTCTTTCTCCCAAAGTCATAAAGCAGCGGCTTAAACACTTGCATTGATAGTTGACTTCACCTTGCTTGACACTAAATAAGAGGCATTACTTAATGGAGATGCCCAATTATAAACCGAGGCAAAGGTGGGGCTCCAGCAGAAAGTGCTACACTTTAAATACCACCCTCATTCTCCGACATCTCTAAGATGGATACATTCATACAGCTCACAACACAGTTCACCATGGCCGACCTTAGAGCTTCCATCGTGAATATCCTGTCCTGCCGGAACCAGCAGCTAAACCCCAACCAAGCTGAGATGATGGTTGAATTCCTCATCAACACTCACACCCCCTCCGTTGGTGACTTGATGACCAACTTTGACCATCTCGTCAAGAACTCCAGCGACGTTGAGTTCCAGTTCATGGCCCACACCCTGTCGGCTGCGGCTGCATTCCGCATCGCCCTTGAACGCAACTCATGCCTGCCCACAATCGCCATTGACAGCTACGCCCATGCCATTGACTTGGTCCCACTCATCAACCCCGAGTCCATGTGCCAACACATGGACCTTGTCTTTCTCCAGCTTGAACTGACAAAGACCCTGGCCCAAAACTTTATCAGCCAATAATCTCCTAATAAACCTGTTGCTTTTTAATCCTTTTTCTTGTCACTGCAAAGTAGCAACTTGGCTAGGTTCATTCCTCACAAGCATTTCCCTCTAAAATCTCGTTCCCTTTAAAAAATACAAGCATTTTCCTTGAAGCGTATAATTCTCACTCTAACAATTATTTCTGAACTGCAGGCAGCCTTAACAGAAGCAACAAGCCGAGTACCCAAAGTTAATCTCATCACGAGTGGCTTGAATCTACATGCAGTACTAAACCTTACATGATCTTAAGCGCAGCGATTCAAAAGCAAAGTCTACTTTAATATTTATATTTGACGCGGTGAGAACTGCTGCGCTACAATGTAGCTTCACCATAGCCCTAGAACCTCTCAACTCCGCCTAAATGAGTTATTGTGATTAAGGCTGCTATGAGCAAGCCTTGGGCAGCCATGGCCATTTACTAACTCTGAGTCACTCAATTAAAATATGTATTTAAAACCTTCAAATATGAGTTAGCTCCGTTCTGGCTGTAGCGGGCCAAATCCGGAAGCTAGCCGGGGCTGAGCTGAAGGATCCCAAATTGTGATGGATTAGTTTGCCGCTACATGGGTGTCACTGCTTCTGCAGCGAAAGTCCTGCTATGTCCCAGCCAGGGTAAAGGCAAGTATGGAGTTTAAGACATGACATCGATTCTATATGGTTTCAATTTGAACAGCGCCGCAGTTGTTCCGGATTAATATGGCCAGGTTAAAGTAAAGATCGTTCATGCTCAAGCCAGCTGGATCAGAAACTGGGTGTAAAGCTGTTCTGGTTTTGGATACAGCAGATGATATCATCAGTTGAAAATAAGCTTCTGCTGCCTAAATCATTCTTTATATCTGTCTTAGTCTCTAAAAATAAGCATACAGTAGTTTTCAAAGCTATGGCGCTAAGTAAAAAAATCATCTGCAAACGAAAACAACTCATCTGTAAATGAAATCAACTCCTCTCAACGAAATATAAGTGAACACAAATACATTGTTAATCAATATAAATACATTGGTTTTTTATTTCGTTTGCATATGAATTTATTTGGTTTAAAGATGGGTTGTTTCCATCTGCAGATGAGTTACTTTTGCTTGGTGCCATAGCTTTGAAAACTACTTTAGTTTACCCATGCAATTTTGTCTCTAAACCCCACAAGATCGTGTTTGACCCTGGAGCACAACACTCCATGGCCAAAAAGGATCATGTAAAAACCCAAAGACTTTCTGTAGTTAAAGCCAATTTTAAATATGCAAGGATGGCAGAAAACTCCATGTCACTCCTTGATAGAGAAACCAAACCCTTCAAGCCGGACTTGCAAGGCATATAAACAACATCAAAGGCCTAGTAATGGTCAAACTAAACTATTGCTTAGTAGTGGGAATGAACTGGTTTACAATAGTAAACCCCAGCATATACCAGAAACCCAAACCTTTACAATAAATAAAAATGATGTTAGCTTCAACATCTTAAAGGAACCAGATATACTCATCTTAAGAGACAGTATCTCTTCAAAATTAAAAAACAAAGATGACTCTGAAGAGTTAACAGGAAACAGTACTCTCCCTGTGACGAGATAAAAACATAACAACAGTATTAAAGTAACTCACATTAAATTAAAAGATCTCCTTGATGAGTATAAACACTGTCAGAAGAAAAATAATAAATTGCTTACCCTCTGAAAGGGAACTCAACCACTCAATCAACCTACAAAAATCCATGGG